>JAULCF010816791.1:0-19554 GCA_032361265.1 Devaleraea mollis | reverse complement strand
ACGAGACCAACGCAGTGGCCTGCAGCGACGATACGCCCAAGCCCCGCAGCCTGTACACGCTCACGGCATAGAACCGCCCGCTCGGGCCGACGTTCGTCGGACATGGTTTCCGGTCATGTTGGTCGGCTCCTACCGCTCCTCCCTCGCTCCTACCTGGGCAGCGCAGCGGTCCGGGACCGTACATTTGCGAGCTCGAAACAGGGTTCGGCGAGGAACGAGTCGAACCCGTACTACCCCCGAGCGGAGCGGCGAAACTCAGTCAGTGAGAGGGAAATGGCAGGCGACCCATTGGTCACCGGTGCCGACCTGAGCGATCTCTGGTTCGACCTCTGAGCACACGGCCTGTGCGCTCGGGCAGCGAGTGCGAAAGCGACAGCCGCTGGGCGGGTTGATGGGCGACGGCAGCTCTGAATCGAGCGCATCGATCACACCCGCATGTGGATTTGTAGGATCTGGCAGCGCTGCGAGTAGCACCTGGGTATAGGGGTGTGCCGGCTTGGCGTAGATCAGATCGCCGTCGCCAATCTCGCACATCTTGCCGAGATACATGACCGCTAAACGGTCACTGACGTTACGCACGACTGACAGGTCGTGGCTGATGAAGACGAGCGTGATGCCGTAACGCTCTTTCATGTCTTCGAGCATGTTCAGGATCTGGGCCTGCACGGAGACGTCAAGCGCTGACACCGGCTCGTCGCAAATGACGATTTCGGGGTCAAGCACCAAGGTCCGGGCTACCGATACCCGCTGGCACTGGCCACCGGAGTATTCGTGCGGGCGGCGTTTCGCAGCCTCGACTGGGTCAAGGCCCACGGCCTCGATGATCTCGTCGACCCGCTCATCGCTGAAGCCACCGATGTTTGGCCGGAAGACCCCTTTGAGGATGATGAAACCGCCGATGAGCGCTGCCAGTAGTCCGGCCAAGAAGACGAGCGGCGAGGTGAAGAAGGCAACGATCGCAAGCACAAGACCTGTGGCCATGAGTGCCCAGCCGGGCCTGGAGACCTTGGTGTTCGATACGACCAGGCCTTCGCTGACGATGCGACGCACCGTGCGTCGAGGATTGAGCGACGCGATGGGATCCTGGAAGATCATCTGAATCTGCGAACGGATATCGCGCAGTTCAGCATCGTTCAGCGAGTTCAGGTCGGTGCCTTGGAAGTCGACCGTGCCCGAGGTCGGCCGGGGGATCTGGATGATCGCCTTGGCCGTGGTGGACTTGCCACAGCCCGACTCGCCTACGAGGCCGAGCGTTTCACCCTTGACGACATCGAAGCTGATGCCGGAGACCGCATGGACTACTGAGTGACGGTCGACGGGGAACTCAACGACCAGGTCTTCGACCCGCAGCAGCACATCGCTATCGGAACGGAGGTGAGCTTTACCGGTGCCAGCCATTAGCGGGCCCCCGCAGTCTGGATCTTAAGGCCGGTGGCGGTGTGGCCTCGTTCGGTATTGGTTCGCAGCGCGACCCGAGCGGCATCGGTGTTCACCGGATAGAAGCACGCAAAGGTGTGGTCATCGTGACCTGTTGCTTCGGGCAAGGTCGTGGTGCAATCGTCTTGGGCATAGACACATCGGGGGCTAAACCGGCAGCCAGAAGGTGGCTCGACGGGATCTGGCGGTGCACCTGCGATTGGTGTGAGCCGGGTGTGCTTCGGCTGATCCACCCGCGGAATCGCCGAGAATAGGGCCTGAGTGTACGGGTGGCTCATATCGCTAAAGAGCTCTTCAGATGGCGACAGTTCCATGACCCGACCGCCGTACATGACCATGATTTCGTCGGTGCGGCCACGGGCCACACCAAGGTCGTGGGTGATGAGCACTACCGACATGCCAATCTCGGTCTGCAGGTCCTTGAGCAGATCAAGGATGTACTTCTGCACAGTCACATCGAGTGCCGTTGTTGGTTCATCGGCGATAAGCAGCTCGGGCTCACCAGCCAACGCAATAGCGATCATGACGCGCTGGCGCATACCGCCTGACAGTTCGTGCGGGTATTGGCGCAGCCGACGCTCTGGCTCCGGGATCCCGACCTGAGTGAGTAGCTCGACTGCCCGCTCGGTGGCTTGACCTTTGTCCATGGCCAGGTGCTTCTTGAGCGGTTCTAGGAGCTGGCGTCCGATACGCATGACCGGGTTGAGCGACGTCATCGGATCCTGAAAGATCATGCCGATGCGGTTGCCCCAGAAGTTCTGGCGGTCGCGGCCTACAAGCTGCTCACCATCGAAGAGCGCTGAGCCCGATTCGATCTGGCGGTTGCTTGAGATCAGGCCCATAAGCGACCGGTTCAGCACGGACTTGCCGGAACCTGATTCGCCAACAATGCCTAGTGTTTTGCCACGTTCGAGCTGAAACGACACATCGTCGACCACTTGGGCCAGGCCACGTTCGGAACGGAAGCCAACCGAGTAGCCGGATACATCGAGCAGCACATCACTAGTGGTCATAGTGATAGCTCTCGAACGTCGAAGTATTCGCGGAGCCGGTCACCGGCAAAGTTCAGCGCCATAACCGTGAGAAACAACGCGGTGATCGGCACAAACGCGATCCACGGGGCTTCTTCGAGCTGACGGGTCTGTGCGCCGGTGAGAATGAGCTTGCCCCAAGTGCTGCCCTTTTCGACCGACAGGCCAAGGAATGCCAGGCCACCTTCGGCCACGATGGCTACGGCGGTGCCGAGCAGCGCCAACGCCGACATGGGGATCAGCACGTTTGGCAGAAGTTCTCGCAGCATGATGTGCGACGGCTTTGCACCCATGGTGCGGGCGGCGAGCACAAACTCGCGCTCGGCAAAGACCAGGCTGGCCGAGCGGGCCAGACGGCCAACGGGGGCCACCGACAAGATGCCCAAGGTGAGGGCGATGGTCAGCAGGCTGCGCTCCATGAGCGACGTGATCAAGATGGCCAAGATGAGCGCAGGGAATGACAAGAGCACCAGCATGACGAACGAGGTGATCTTGTCGAACCAGCCCCGGACGAAGCCGCTGACGAGGCCAACAGTGCCGCCGATGGCGAAGCCGAAGGCAACTGCCGAGAACCCAACAACTAACGAGACTCGGGCGCCATAGATCGTGCGGCTGAGCATGTCGCGTGCGTCTTGATCGCTTCCCAACCAGTGATCCGCCGACGGCCCATACGGCGGGCGGCCTTTGCCCTGGATATCGATGAAGTTCGCGTTCGGGTCCTTGAGCGGCAGATAGGGCGCTAGCAGGGCGAGCAAGATGATCAGGACGATCCACGCAACCGCAAACCAAAACCCGAGGCCCAACGTCTTCTTCTCGACCCCGACCTGAGCGCCCTCGGGCTCGACTGCCTCGATCACACCGTCGGTAGACATATCTTGGCTCATGAGCGCACCCGAGGATCAAGGACCGAATACAACAGATCAACCAGGAAGTTAAGTACGACGAAGCCGGTCGCCACGATCATCACGATTGCCAGCACGACCGGGAAGTCCTCGCGCAGAATTGCTTCGACAACCGCCGTGCCGATACCGGGGATACCGAAGAAGGTCTCGACGACCAATGCCCCGCCTACGAGGGCGCCGGCGTTGATGCCGAACACCGTGATCACCGAGAACATTGACGGCCGCAACGCATGGCGAAACAGGACTCGTCGCTTGCTCATACCCTTGGCCCGTGCCATCAAGATGAAGTCTTCTTGCAACGTGGTAATCAGGTCGGTGCGTAGCAGCCGCTGATAGACCGCAGCACCAGGCAACGCCAGGGTGAGAGCGGGCAAGAAGAGCTGCCACATGCGAGTTAAGAAGCCATCGCTGGCGTCGTAACGCAGCGGAAACAAGCCAAGTTTGAGGGCAAACACGTAGTAGAGCAATACCGCCAGGGCGAAGTTCGGCATCGAGATGAAGCCAAACGACAGGCCCGAAGAGAAGCCCTGGGTGACCTTCTTCACGAAGTCAGTGAATCCCTTTGCCGCCGCGTTGGTTATACCTAGCTGGTGCGCTGCCAGCAGCACGACGAACCAGACCACGGCGATCACGCTGATGGTTGGCCCAAAAAGTACGCCGACAAAGGCGACTATCACGGCGGCCTTCATCAGGAATGGAAGAATGAACTGCCAGGAGCGCGGGCCGCGGGATTCGCCACCAAGTGACCCTGCTGCTGATGACACGCCCCACGGAATCGCTATGAGTAGCGCCATAACCTGGGCCATACCCATGAGCACTAACGAGCGCGGCAATCGCTCCTTGATCAGGCCGGTGACGGGGGGCTGACCGTCGGAAGCAAACCGCACACCCATATCGCCTTGCACAAAGTCGCCAAGCCATCGCACGTAACGCTCCGGCAGCGGCTTGTCGAGGTAATACTGCGCCTTGGCCGCCTCGATCTTGGCGATGCTTTCGGGGTTTTCGGTGTCGCCAGCGATAGGCCCCAAGATGTTGAACAACGGGTCGCCGAGGACGTTCATAGCAACGAATGTCAGCATGCTGACTGCGAGCAGTAGCAGCACGACCATGGCCAGTCGTTGTAGTGAACGTCTCATCGGCGACCGTTATTCACGTCGTCTTACGTCTGTCGGTTATTCCGCCAGCCAAACGTTGCTGAGCCAGGTTCGGCCGTTGAGCACGCAGCGCATGTCGACCCCTTCTGGTGTGACGTGGCCGCACATGCCTCGCACGTTTTCGGCGAACGAGTGATCCCACAGCGAGTGGGTCAGGAAGATGTAGGTGTACGCCTGCTGCACATTCACGCTGAGTTCTTCGAGAAGCGGCTGGCGTTCTGCGACCGTGGTAGCGAGCGCCAGTTCGTTCAGGATTGCATCGCGTTCTTCGTCGCACAGACGAGGCCAGTTCAGTGACAAGCCGCCGATCGTGGCGCATTCGAGCCACACACGGTCATCAGCAGGGTTTGGCGCACCAAACTGGCGCCAGGTCACAGCGTCGAAGACACCAAAGGCGACTTCCTGGATGTGTGCATCTTGTGGGAGTTCTTGGAACTCGACGTTGAAGCCCGTGCTCCAACCTTCGTCAAGAAGCTCGGCGATGCGGGTCTGCACCACGCTCGGGCCCGACCACTGGAATTCCATGTCGATCAAGCCATCGGTGCAGTCATCAGGACGATCTGCGCAGAACGAGCTGACGAGGTCAGCAACGAGGTCTGGCTGGTCAGCTTCTTGTTGCACCGCTGGGTTGTAGTACGGGCTTGATGGGGTGAACATCTGGTCGGCAGCCTGTTGCAGACCAAGGCCGATCAGATCGATGTAGTTCTGACGAGGAGTGGCGAAGGTCAGCGCTTGACGAGCCCGGATGTCGTCGAAAGGCGGCGCCGTCGTGTTCAGCATGACGAAGGTCTCGTCGCCTGAATCATCGATCAGGTTCGACAGGCCTTCTTCGTTGCGAAGGTCATCGACCGATGCGGCATTGGTGGTCTGAAGGGCTTGGATTTCGCCTTGGAGCAACAGATCGTTACGCGTATCAGGGTCGGTCACAGTGACGAACTCGACTGCATCGAGGTAGACGTCGCCGTTCCACCAGGTCTCGTTGCGAACCATGCGGGTCACGCTGTCTTCGCTGCGGTCTTCAAAGGCAAATGGGCCGGTGCCGACTGGCGCCTGGTTCAGCGTTGGGTCAGCAAGTGCTGCTTCGAGCCATGTGGGCGAAGCAACCATGCCCAGCTGACCGGCCTGGCTTGTTGGCCAGTTCGCATTTGGGCCAGACAGGTTGTACTGAACGGTGAGATCGTCGATCAGTTCGATGGGGTTTTCGAGGTTGTAAAACGGGCGCACAGCCAGACCCACGAGCGGATCTTGCAGCACGGTGCCGAAGTTCACGGCGATCGCTGCAGCGTTGAGCGGCGTGCCATCGTGGAAGGTCACACCTTCGCGAAGCGTCATGGTCCACACGGTGAAATCGTCGTTTGGTGTGAACGATTCGGCCAGGTACGGCTGCCAGTTGTCTTCGGTGTCGAACACGGCCAGCGTGTCGAACACGGCTACGCCCATGAGCAAGCCGGGTGCCGAGAACGCTGAGCTGACAGGGTTCAGGCCATCGACGTCGGCTTCGAGTGCGTACCGCACGGTGCCACCGAAGACCGGATCTTCGCTCTCGTCGACTTCGACCAGTTCGACGGTGTCGGTTGATTCTTCGGCGTCGTCGCCGCCGGAATCATCACCGGCCGGCTCGTCGTCAGCGTCGCCACTGTCGGCTGTATCTACTGATTCGGTGTCGCCACCAGCGGCAGTATCGCCGCTGTCGCTACCGCCACCGCAGGCGGTGGTGAACATCGCGAGCGCCAGCAGCGCTGCAATGAGTCGAACAAAACGTGAATTCATCAAAGTGTCCCCTCAGACACACGGATCCCCGTCCGCGTGCAGCTGACACTAGCCACATTTCGGAGCCTTGGCATGCCGGACTGCCAGGAAATAAGAGAGAATTCCTATTTCTGTTGCTGGAATGTAGTCAGCGTGAACAATCCGAGTCTGCGTCTCGATTCAGGCGAGTTCTGGAAGGCCCTCGAAGAGCGTTAGCGACTCGGGATTAGCCAACGCCGATTGGTTGTTGACTGCCCGTCCGTGCACGATTTCGCGCACGGCGATCTCGGCAATTTTGCCGCTGCGGGTACGCGGCAGATCAGCGACTGCAAGCACAACTGCCGGCACATGGCGAGGTGTCGCTCCATGCCGGATAGTGAGCTGAATCCGTTCGACCAACTTGGTGTCGAGTTCAACGCCGTCACGAAGGCGCACGAACAAGACGATGCGAGTGTCGGCCTCGTAGACCTGACCGATGACAAGACCTTCAAGCACGTCAGGGATCTTTTCGAGCTGGGCATAGATCTCGGCCGTGCCGATGCGAACGCCGCCCGGATTGAGCGTTGCATCGCTGCGGCCATGGATCACGACGCCGCCCTCGGGTGTCCATTCCGCAAAGTCACCTTGGTGCCAGACGTTTTCGAATCGTTCGAAATACGCGGCGAGGTAACGCTCATGCCCGTCGTCACCCAGAAACGTCAGCGGCATCGAAGGGAACGCCTTGGTGCAAACAAGTTCGCCCTGAACACCAGGGCCCACGGAACGACCGACGTCGTCGAATACGTCGATGGCCATACCTAGCGAAGGGCGCTGGATTTGTCCGGTGAACACAGGCCCGTTGGGGTCCCCAGAAACAAGGCAGCCGCAGAGGTCGGTGCCGCCCGACATCGACAGCAGATGGACATCGGAGGCGATCTCGGCGTAGACGAAGGCAAACCCTTCGGTCGAGAGTGGCGAACCAGTGCTGGCGACGGTGCGCATAGACGCCAAACCATGGCGCTCAGCGACGCTCACATCGGCTTTGAGTAGCGTTTCAATGAACTTGGCCGATGTGCCTAAGAACGTGATGCCGATGTCGTCGACCAGATTGAACAGCCGGGTCAATGCCGGATGGGCTGGGCTGCCGTCGTACACCACGATTGCGGCACGACTTGCCATCACGGTGGCGAGCCAGTTCCACATCATCCAGCCCGTGGTGGTGAAGTAGAACACCCGGTCATCGGGTCGAATATCGCACGCGAGTTGATGCTCTTTCACGTGGGTCAGCAGCACCCCGCCGGCCCGATGAACAATGGGTTTCGGCTTCCCGGTCGTGCCGGATGAGAACAACACATAGAGCGGATGGTCAAACGGCAGCGGAACGAATTGCGGCGGTTCAGCGTCGACCTCGGCCAGAGCAACTCCCAGATCCGTTCCGTGCAGATCTGCGTCGACTTCGATTTCAGAATCGATGGCGTGATGTACGTAGACCGCTGCCAGACTTGGGAGCGCAGCTCGGACAGCGGCCAGGCGTTCCAGACAATCGAAGGACCGGCCGCCATACACGTAACCGTTTACGGCGATCAGGACTTTGGGGCTGACCTGACTGAATCGATCTAACACGCCGTCGACGCCGAAGTCAGGCGACGTGGACACAAAGGTGGCACCTAGGCCCGCCGCCGCGAGCATCACGATGTAGCTGGTTGAGGTGTTCGGGAGCCAGGCAGCGACCACGTCGCCGACACCAACGTCGTGGCGTTGCAGAAGCTGCTGCATCTGGCCGACGCGTTCCATCATGTCGCCCCGGGTCAGGCGTTCGGTCACGCCGCCTTCGTCGCAGCCCACGAGCATGAGATGGGCAGCGTCGTCGTTCGGCCGCAGAATATTCTCGGCGATGTTCAGCTCGGCCTGGGGGAAGAACCGCACATCGGTGATATGAGACGCCGGTTCAACAATGATGTCGCCTTTGGAGCCAATGACACCAGTGAAGTCCCAGATGGCGTCCCAAAACGCCTCGGACTGGTCAACGGAGAACCAGTGCAAGGCTTCGAAGCTGTCGAACGGTCCATGGCCCCGACGTTCGAGGAAGTCCTGGAATTTGGTCAGCCGAGTGCCCGTGATGCGGCGTTCAGATGGCGCCCAAAGCGGCCCGGAGCCAGATTCTGGTGAGGTTGAATCGATTGCCATATCTAGCGACCCCGGACGGAATCAGGGCATCGCGACGAGCGTTGGTTCAACAAGCTGCACTGCCCGAGCAAGCCCGCTATTGGCCCGTTTGACGAAATTCGCTGCATCTTCACTCTCATAACATTGGGCCATCCCCGCCACCACGTCAATCTTGTCGCCCAGCGATCCGCCTTCGACCGGCGCCCGCAGTTGTAGCAGCACTCGGGCCAACCACTGTGTGGTTTCATTGGTGTCGGAACGGTCGCCCACAAAAATGACAGCGTAAGCCGCTCGGGCAAACCGGGCGCCATCACCGTTTGGCAACAGTGCGGTAATCCGATCTGCAACTTCGCGTGTGACCGCGGCCGAAGCCAGCCGCCCGTGGTCTCGCTCAATCTGGTCAAGGTCACGGATGGTGAACATCAACATCGTCACGTGACCTGCCTGGCGGGGCACATCGAATGCCCGGGCAAGAGCATGTTGTAGGCCAGCTGACGACAGCAAGCCTGTAGACGGGTCGAAGTGATGGGCATGGGCGAGCGGTGCCAATGAGTGTCGTTGGGCTGGCGGCGCGTTGCGCACCGCAGCGGCTGCCTTGGCTGACGCAATCAGGCTCGCGTCGGACAACGGGCTCTGGTTAGCCGCGGGCTGGGTCGCCGCTGATTGGGTCGCCGCTGATTGGGCATCTGTTGGTGGGGGAGCAACTCGGGCCACGGGCTCAGCCACGGCCGGCTGCGGGCTAGCAGGGATCGCGCCAGCTGGCATTGTTTGGCTCGGTGTGTGCTCAACGGTGCGCGGAGATTCGTCGATGACCGGCGTGGCGGGCGTTGGCGGCACGGGCGGATCTACTTGGCCAGCAGGGCGCGAAGGAGCAAGCTCTTCCCCACCGGTGGTCGCTGGATCCACAACCGACAAGCCGCGGCTGGGCCCGGTTGGCGAAATCGAAGCCTGCGCTGGCGTCGAAGCGTCGAGGACTGCCGGCGAACCACTTGGGACTACCGCTGTGTCGAGATTGGCAAGGCTTTCGAGATCTCCAGGACGAACTTTTCTGGTGTCGAGATCGAGATCAAGCGCGTTAAGCGCCCGAGCACGCGCTCGCCGGGCCCGGCGGTCATCATCGAGTCCAATATCGAGAGGGCCAGAAGCGGTGGACCCCTGGCCCTGATCTTCGATGGGCTTGCTTGCGAGCGCCAGACCAAACATGGCAAGCGACGTAACCCCCAGCAGCGCCCAACCGGGCGACCATGCCGTGCGATCGCTGCGCGCAGCAATAGCACTCGCCGCAGCCACCAGTCCCACGATCAATGCCACGATGATCGGGGCGTTCGAACGCCGAGTGCGATCAGCGGCACTCCCGAGATCGCCTCGCCCGGCAACAGCACTTGTTGCGAGGGCAGCAAAGGCGAGTGCCCACCAGCCTCGGTCAAGGTCTCGGCCTGCAACCGATAGTGCGAGCAGTGCCGACGTTGCGGCTGCGGTTGCAAGCACACCCTGCAACGACAGCGAAATGTGAGCGGTATGGCCGGCTGCAACAACTACTGCCGCCAGGATTCCGGCCAGCACAAACCAGGTCGGTGTCTCGAGGATGCGTCCTGCGGTGACCGAGCCAAAACCAGTGTCGAGTAGAAACGCCACTGACGCGCCGGCTAGCGCACCCGTTACGGCGCTTCCGAAAATGACTGCCGCGTCAAAGCTCGCCACGGACTGCCCGAGTGTCGGTGCTGGTCGGGCGAGCATGACCATGGCCCCAAAGACGCAAAGGCCAAACAGCAGGGATCCTGCATGGTCGTAGCGTTCGACCAGCAGGCCATTCTCGGATCGCAACTGGAACCAGACCTCGGGCACTGTCTTGAGCACGGGAGCCAGGCTGAGCAGCAGCCACGGGCCGAATGTGTGCAGGCGGCGCTCCATAGATACGTCGAAGCAGACAAGCCCGGCAACAACGGCGGTGACCATTAACAACGTGACTTCGACGTCGGCGTCGGCGATCAAGGTGCCGACGGCCGCTGCCACCGCAACACAGGACGCGACGATTCGAGCGAGACGTTCACCGGTCATGGGGTCACGCAAGCACGCCGGGCACTGTTGCAGCGCCCATGACTAGTGGCCGCAGCAGTGCCGTTGGTCGAATCCACAAGTCGCGTTCGCCGCCCTCGATGAGCGCCCAGACCACGACGAGCAAGGCAACGCCAGCAATAACGTAGGCAGCGACACGGCGAGCAGTGGCCGCAGATGCGCTTGAGTCCGTTCTTGGGTGTTCGCTCGATGCCACCGGTACATCCTGAATCGCTACGGAGGCTTCAAAGGTACGCCAGAGAACACTAAATTCAGCGTGATAGTCCTGTCTTAGTCCAATGGATACAGCGCTCAGGCCACATGGCCACTATGGTTTCGACGCGGTACGCACAAGGAGTCATGATGACCAAGACAAGTAGCGGGGTCGACCTCGCTGAAATCGGAATCTTCTCGGAGCTCTCTAAGCGAGAGCTCAAAGCAGTTGCCCGACTCATGACCGAGCTGAACCTCAAAGAAGGCGCAACGCTGACTCGCCAAGGCGAGCCGGGCCGAGAGTTCATGATCATCAGCAGTGGCACTGCCAGAGTAGAGATCGATGGCACCACCGTCGCTCACCTTGGCCCCGGCGAGTTCCTTGGCGAATTGGCCGTGATTAGCGGTACACCCCGAACCGCCACTGTTATTGCGACCTCACCGATGGTTGTCGAGATCCTGAATCGACGCGAGTTCATGTCGTTGCTCGACGAGAGTGCGAATTTGGGCCGCAAAATCCTGGTTGGCGCCGTGAAGCGCCTGCAGATGAATGAGCGCACCAAAACCAACTAGGTAGATCTGAACCGGATCACCAACGAAGATGTAAAGGCCCGACTCGCCCAATCTCGTTCGGGCGCTCGTCAGGTGCGGCCAGATGCTTACATTGCGCTTTGACAATTTTGGTCGATGCGATGCGCCAGGCGAATAGATCGGTGCCACACTGGGAGTGATGCCTGCTGGTTTTGCGCCGTTGATCTCACACCTTCTGAGCGACCCCGGCTTTTCCGGTGTTTCGCTTGTGTTGGCAGTCGTTTTCGCCATCTTCGCGATCGGGCTGCTCATCGAGCACCAGCATGTGAAACATGGCGGTCTCAGACTGCGAGATGCTCGGGGGCCATTCGCTCTTGCCTTGGTTGCGATTCTGGTTGTCACCACCGCTCCGGTCTCCGGCTGGGCCCAAGCCGACACGCCAGCGGTTGGGCTTCCTGATCTGATTAGCGACCCGCCGGTCATCTGGTTCACCCGCAATGTGCAAACCCCCGACGGCGATGTGATTCGCGCCTTGACCTTCGACGGCTACATCCACAACATCGGCACCGGCGCCCTCGTGATCTCGGGTAACCCCCAGGTCGAAGACGGCATGAAGCAGCGGGTGTTCGATGGGTCCACGTGGAACGAAGTCGCCAGCCCAACAGTGCGTTACGAAACGAACGACGGGCACAACCACTTCCACCTCATCCGGGCAATCGACTACGAACTCTGGACCCTTGACCGTTCCGCATCCGTCACCGATGCTTCGAAGGTCGGCTTTTGTCTCGTTGACACCGAGCAGATGGAAGAGGGTTACGACGCTGCCTATGAAATCGATGCCAACGATTACTGCGCACTTGATTCGCCCGATACCACGGAACTGACCATGGGTATCACCCCCGGCTGGCGTGATACCTACGACGCAAATGTGACCATGCAATGGGTCGACATCTCCGATACGACACCGGGGACCTACTGGGTAAGCGCCCTGACCGACCCAAACAACGAAGTGGTTGAAAGCAACGAAGACAACAACGACATTGTCTTTTCGGCTAACAAGTTCGACGTCGATGGTTTCGTGGCCCGTGAACTCGATATGCAGCAGGCTGGTGAGCCGATCATTCTGCGTTCAACTACCTACGGCGACGTTGGCCCACGTTCTTTTGTCATCAGCGAGGGCCCCGGGAACGGAACACTCGATGTGCCGCTCGGGGTAGATCTGCTCTCGATCAACCAGGTCCGCTACACGCCGGACCCGGGCTTCGAAGGAACCGACAGCTTCTCGTACTTCGCCCACGACACCACCACCCCGTTTCCGCTGAATCCGCCTCCGGTCGTAGTCGACGTTGAAGTAGGCGCTGACTATGCAGCTTCCGACAGCAACGCCAGTAGCAGCCCGGCTGACCAAGAACCAGCGACCCTTGTGGGGCCAGAGTCCAACGCCACATTGTTCGCCCCCGTCAACGTCGAGTTCGACACTCTGGTGTCCGATGCCGGCGACTCGGGGCAATGGTTTGGCACGAACTTGCCGCCCGGTCTCACGGTTGACAAAGCCACCGGCGTTGTGTCCGGAGTCCCCACGTTCGAAGGCGAATTCGACAGCACGATCTTGCACCTTGGCGACGGCGACTCCGTTTCGATCGCGGCCAGCTGGACAATCACCGATGCCGAAGTGCCGCCGCTGACACCCACCAATGACATCTCGACGTTGGCATCGTCGCTCATCCGAATTCCATTCGGCGAGGGCCAACCCGATGCCACGTACCGAGGCCAGGGGCTTCCCGAAGGGGGCCAGGTGGTCTCCAATATCCCGCAGCTCACAGGCGTGCCTCGAGAGGCTGGCGTGTTCGAAGTGACCATCGAAGAAATCGTCGATGATCAGGTCGTGGACTCAATCAGTTTCACGTGGACCGTGCGCCCGTCGACCCGCCCGGGATTCGCGCTCTAGCCCCTAGTTCGCTCTGGAGCAAGACGCGGCTGCTGACCGTTGCGTAGACTTCAACCAGTGCAGTCTTACCTCGCGCATATCCTTGATCCCGGCACGGGGCTGAACCCGTGGTGGCTTGCACTCGGGGTCGCAATTGCGGCGGCGCTTATCGTCGAGCACCACGTCGTTGCCGGTTTCGATCGGGCCACCGTCATGCGTCGAACTCGTGTGGGCGCAGCAGCATTGATCATTGTCTCGCTCGCCGGGCTCGGCGCACCGATCGCAGCGACTCAACCAGCGGGCGCGGCCCAATCTGCGGCGCTGCCTGATCTCATCAGTGACCCGCCTCGACCATCGGTCTTCAACGAGCTCAACACTGCCGACGGCAGCACCCGGCTGGTCGTGACATTCGACGGCTATGTGCACAACATCGGTGAAGGCGCTCTCGATGTCGTTGGTAATCCTCAGGAGCCCGGCGGCATGCGCCAACGGGTGCGCAATGGCGACGACTGGGAAGATGTCGGTGGCCCCACAGTCCGCTACGAAACCGAAGACGGACACAACCATTTCCACCTGATCGAGGCCATCGAATATGTGCTGTGGAACGAGTTGCAAGGCACCCAGACCGCAATCGGTTCCAAGATCGGCTTCTGCCTGGTCGATTCTGAACAAATGGAAACAGGGACCGATCAGTCCTACAGCGAAGACCTCGACAAGTTCTGCGAGGAAGACAACCCTGGCGCCACGTCGTTGCGCATGGGCATCTCTTCGGGATGGCGAGACATCTATGACGCCACCACCACGCTGCAATGGGTCGACGTCAGCAATGTTGCACCCGGCCGCTACTGGATCGGCGCAATCACGGACCCTAATGATGAGATTGTCGAGAGTAACGAAGACAACAACGGGCTGATCTTCTCCGAGACCACCATCTCGGTTCCTGGCTTCTCGATTCGACCGCAGGGCCCTATCGAAGTGTCCGGTCCGGCCGGTGAGTTCTCGCTTCGCTCCACTGCCCACGGCACCGTGACCCAACCCGTCTACGTGATCGAGCAAGGGCCGTCCTCGGGGACACTCGACGTCCCCCTAGGCACGGACCTGGGTTCGCCGGTCGTGCGCTACTTCCCGGAACCCGGATTCGAAGGCACCGACGAGATCGTGGTCTCGGTGCACGACGCCGCAAGTCCGTACCCATTCGAACGACCGACCCAGACCGTCACCCTCAACGTGGTCGCTGGCGACCCTGCTGATGCCCCAGACGATGTCCCGACCGATCTCGCAGACGACGCCGACACGACTGACCTGAATCCCAACCTGGCGCCATCGCTGCTTGCCCCGAGCACGTTCTTTGAAAGCGAGCGCGGCCAGGCATTTTCGGTCCAGGTCGATGCAACCGACGTGAACGGTGATCCCGCTCGTGTCTTCGCGATCGGCTTGCCCGCGGGCATGGTCGCCGACGCTGACACGGGCCTGATCACCGGCGTTGCTGTCGAAGATGGCATCTTCAACGTAGAACTCGTGGCGGTTGGCACGACACCAGCCGAGGTCGCCACCCTGGCCGTGACCTGGATCGTCAACCAGCCAGGATCAACGGGCGGGCTCGAAGACACTACTGACCAGTCCAGCCCCCGGGGTGAGCTCACCCGCCTGCGGGTTGGCGCCAGCGAGTTAGGCCTGCAGTTCGAGGCCGAAGGGCTGCCACCGGGGCTCGCTCTCGACACCGCGTCGCCAGTCATTGTGGGAACACCGACCGAGGCCGGCGACTACGCCGTCACGATCCGACAGTTCGCAGGAGCCGACGCCGGCCCCGAGATCTCATTCAACTGGACTATTCGGGCCACCACAGACGTCGAATTTGTCCTCTGACGGTTGGCACCCATTCCGCATTGTCACACCCGCTTGCCATACTTCGTTACGTGCCATTGCGGCAGGCATAGTCCTGCTGCGCTCAGCTTGCGACGCTGAGGCACACCACGTCGCCGTTCTGCAATCAGCAAGGTCGTCATGGCCACCGAACCTTCCGTCCCGAACCCCGACACACCTGTGGGCCCTGCTCCCCTATCGCCGGTAGCAGCGGTCCCGTCCCTGCCTCCTTCGAGCCAGGACCTTCGCACCCGGTTGCGACTTCGGTTGCAACGGCACGTGCATTCCGAAGCGTTCCGACCCGCGCTCACCGTGGTTGGTTTTCGAGACGCCGACACCCACGTTCTACGACACGGCATCGACCGCCCCGAGGACGCAGTTCTCGAACTGGTCGTGCCTGCGAGTTATTCGGCAGTTGGCGTGTTGGCTTCATCGGTCGTGGCAACTCCGCCTGGCCGCAGCCACCAAGACGCTGCGTTGGCGATCGGTGTGCCCCGATCGGGTCCGGTGATATCACTGCTGGCAACCGCCGAGCAGGTAATCGACACCAAGGAGCCGCAGGGCTGGCTAATCGACGCGTGCCTACGGTCGGTCGGCCGTCCTACAGCACCGTCTCAGATCCCGGCGCTTGAGTTCCCCATTGCGCTGTGGCTTGATCGGCTGATGATCGCCATCTTGAACGCGCCGTCGAGTTCTCCAATGGGCTGGGAGACTGCCGTTCGTTTGTGCCCTGTCCCCCGGCGATGGCGTTCCGCTGATCCGGTCGATCTTGGGGGCACGCTCGGTTCGATCACGACGTCGTGGGCGGCATTGCGCACTGCTTCGACCCGGGGCCTGCGCTCGCCTGCTGGCATGACACCGGATCGAGCCAGATGGATGGACGATGCCATGTTTGCCCGCTGGTGCATGGGCTCGTTCCCTGATCTGACCAGCTTGCGAGGCGATGTCGAGTTTCTGGCCCCACCTGAGGTCGCCGAGAACATCGAACTCGCGCTTCGATCCGCATGGCTCGCCTTCGCCAGCTGACGCTCACAGATCGGGTTCGGCTCCGATGTCGGCGGCGATCCCGGTGCTGAATAGCTCTGTCATTTTGGCCCGACCGTCGGCGTCGAGTGTGAGCCAGTCATAGATAGACCCGCCGATTGAGCCGGTGTCGACAAGCGACTGGGCGAAGCCGTCGAGCTGATCGACGCGAGCGATGTAGGGCTCAGTACCTGATGGCGGCGCGTCGAGCTCAGCACCGATGCCTCCGATCGGATGCACCAGAGCGTTGGGGTCGCCCAGGTTCTCTCGCAGTCTGCGCACGCTCTCGGCGTTGTATAGGTAGCCGTCGCCATAGGGTTCGGTCCGGAATGACCAGTAACTCATGGGCATCCACACGTCGTAGATATTGTCGATATCTGACCACGGGAAGTCGGGCCAGAAGGCGGGGTTAATGACCTCGGTTTGCACCGGTGGCAGCACGATTGCCCCCAGCGGGTCGGCGCCAGTTTGAATACTGAGCAGTCGAGACAACCGCACGAACCGCTCGTTGCGCTCAGCGACATCGAGTCCGTCTTGGTTCCATTCGATGTCGACCGCAACACCATCGAACCGATATCCAAGGGGCTCAAACGTATGGGCGGCCATGAGATGGTCGAGGTCGACAGTGTCGTCATCCCATTTCGGCAAGTACCACGCGACAACGTCCATGTCGTGCTGATCGGCTCGCATCAAGAACTCGGTGAGCAACCAACGATCTTCGAGGAGTTCGGGAGAGCGATCGTCGAGACGGCCCGACTGGATATAGAGCGTTTGCACACCGGCTGCTGCCATGTCGTTGACATCGCTTGGCGCCAGCGGGGGAACGCCATTGTTGGCATACGGCGGCGAGAAATCGAATCCATCAACCCAGGCTCCTTGCCCGCGGTACGCATCGACCGTGCGCTCGGTCGGTGGTTGCATCTGGACTGACCGGGGGCTCACCAACTCAACAGTGATTGCTTGCAGCGGAGCGGCCTCGGCAACCGAGCGACTTCGGAAGAAGAACAGGCTTGCAGCGACCACGATCAGGATCACACCAACCCCTGCAGCAACACGACGAAGAAGCTGGGGTGATGGCACCTAGAGAAACTAGTTGCCCCGAACCATGAAAATCTGTCACGTAAGGGTGTAATCGCTCTCGGCTTCGGGCATTGTTATGTGTTCGCTTTGCCATCGTTATGGAGCTTTATGTCGTTCAAGGCCGGAGACCGCGTTGTTTACCCTCATCACGGTGCAGCCGTGGTCGAGAAGAAAGAGACGATCACCGCGTTCGGCCATGAAGAGCGCGAGTACCTCGTTCTGCGCATGGCCCACGGTGAAATGGTTCTTCGAGTCCCCGTCGACAGTGTCGACGATGTTGGCATGCGTTGGCCGATCAGCGGCGACGATGTCGACGATCTGTTCGATGTGCTCAAGAAGCGCGACGTACGCGAGCCGTCTAACTGGAGCCGTCGCTTCAAGAACCACCAAGAAAAACTCAAGTCAGGCGATGTGTACCAGGTGGCCGAAGTTGTCCGAAACCTCGCATTGCGAGATCGCGACAAGGGCCTCTCTGCCGGTGAAAAGACGCTGTATCAAAAGGCACGTTCGGTACTAGTCAGCGAGTTGAGCTTTGCTCTCGACGTGAGCGAAGACGACGCGATGGACAAGGTCGACGGCGCACTCGAGTAGTCGCCATTTGATTTACGACGAAATCGGCGCGGTGTTCCTAACGGGGCCGCTACGATAAGTCGTCGCAATCGGGCGTGGTGTAATTGGTAACACAGCTGGTTCTGGTCCAGTCGTTGGGGGTTCAAGTCCTCCCGCCCGAGCAAGTATCTTGAACCTCGGTTCAAGATGTTTCGTCGCCTTCGAGCGGCAGTCACTTCGGTGACAAATCACAGTCCGGCCCCGTTCGTCTAGCGGCCTAGGACGCCACCCTCTCAAGGTGGTAGCACGGGTTCAAATCCCGTACGGGGTACACAGATAGCAACCCCGGGTGGTTCCAACCACCCGGGGTTGTGTCGTTTTGGCCAACCGTTAGATGATCGTGAATTCGTTTCGCTCATCGAGCGCCGGCGCGTCGACAAGAACCTTCGCCCAGCTGTCGCCCCACAGTTCCAAGTAGCTGTAGGGATTGATGGCGTCGTCCCCGATCAGGAGACGACAGTCGAGCGAGCGAGCGATGTGTCGATAGAACTCGTCGAGAGCCTGAGCGCTTAGATCGGGGAACCGATTCAGAGCGACATGGCGAGACACCACACCTGAGACGGATCCGACTGTTCCCCAGCATCCTTCGAGGTCCAGAGCCCGATCGAGCATCTCATCGACCTGAATCAAGGTGACGGGTTGCCCGATTGCAGCTGAGAACAGCTCCGATAGCTCGATGGCCGTTCTTTCGGTGTCAAGCAAGACACCAAGCATCTTGCTACCTGATGCGGCAGTGCTCACCCCATGTTCAATCGTTCGACTGGCTGCCCGGTGAAGTCTGCAATGAGTTCGAAGTCTTTGTCGAGATGGAGCACGCTGAGCCCGGCTCGCTCAGCAGTCGCCGCAATGATGAGATCAGGGATTGAAGGGGCTCGATGCTGGCCTTTGTCGGCCATAGCAAGCTGCACCTCGACTGCGCGGTCTTCGATCGACGGAGTGAGATACTCAACCGGCATTGATGTCAACGGCGGCATCGACATTTCGCGGCGAAGCTCCTCGGCCGACTGAGCTGAATAGCCAATCTCCAATTTGGTGACCGTCGAGACCCGCACCAAGCCTCGTTCGATAGCCGATGCCCAACCTGCAGCGTCGGGCGATCGATACAGCCGAACGAAGGCCGACTTGTCGATAAGCCAAGCCGTCATGACCACGCGTCGTCCATGACGTCAGGGTCAGCGAGATCAGAGAATGCCTCGCCAACGCGGGCCAGTGATTCGACCGTGACCTCAGCGGCGGCCGTATCGCCTTCTCGGGCAAGTGTCCTCCGCAGATACTCGGATCGAGATAACCCAGCCTTGGTGGCCTTGGCATCAATCGCAGCGAGTACTTCGTCGGGAACGTCTCGAATCAGAACGTCGGTCATTGCCACTCCAGGGTGATAGCTAGCGATATCAAGACTACGCGATTGGGCCAATCACCGCAACGGCATCTCGTACAGCAGGGTTCGAATAAGCGTTCATGAGGGGTACATGCAAGAGCAGTCCTGGGTGGTTTCGACCACCCAGGATTGTTTCGTTTTCGTCTGGCAACACCGGTTCGGCACTCTCACTCGACCTCCCAGCGTCTCAGTAAACGACCGGATTATCGAGCGGGTGTACGAGCGAAACGAGTGCCACAATTCGCGGGTTATGTGGCGCTGAGACCCTGACTATCGACTGCCGTTACCGGGTTGTTTCGCATCGGCTGCCCGCCTGGATCCTCTGGTTCTATTCAGGATTTACGGCTGATGGCGGCGTAGACACCGGTGGCCAGGATGATTGTCGCACCGCCAATTGCAGCGAGAGGTACGAGCGGTAAGTCGGGTTCGGTCGATGCTGGCAGTGCGGTCGGTTGAG
>JAULCF010815680.1:0-19554 GCA_032361265.1 Devaleraea mollis | reverse complement strand
GCCTGGAAAGTCACTCTTCCAGCATATGATTGGCCAGTAGCAAAAGTACAGTGAAATTTCCACTCCTGCCGAGCTCAACAGGCTTTTGGAGTGAATAAATTTACCCTAGCTCTCTGGGCGTTGGTGCTCGCTACTGAGAGAGAGGCTACAGGGTTACCCTTTGGATCGCCTTCCTTTAGGTTTCGTTTCCTCTGCACGGTCTTTACCAGCTGGCGCAGGTAGGGACCTGAGAACAGCTCCAAAATTTCGACCCGGCTAGCTGAGCCCAGGTTCGGCGCCCAATGGTCCACACTCCGCGGAAACGTCACCTCGTCTTTGTCCTCTTCTTCTTTTTTGATGAGCGATTTGATTCTCTCGAGGAAGGAATCGCGCGCGATTGGATTCATTTTTTCATTACCGGCATAACGTGTTTTGAAAATGTGACTAAAAAATCGCATTTTAGAAACGGGTACCCACATATGCAGGCCATTATATAAATTTAGGGAATAGATCCCAATTTCACAACCGGGACGCCAGCCATTGTGCGCGACTTTCCGTTGATTTTAAGTGAAACGGTGCGTCCCTGTTTCATTACGTAGAGCGAGCGATGAGGTTAGCTGCACACTTATGCTCTTCTTGTTTTCGGTGCTTCGGAGAAAGAGTCTTTTCTACGGTACCACTGCTACGTAGAAGGGTCAATAAGGCCTCGGAAAAAAAGACAGAAATATAATATTATATACTGTGTTTCTGTCTTTCTTTGCGAGGCCTTATTAAAACTTCTACGTAACGATTGCAAGCGGCACGCGTGTCGACTTTTGAGGGACGCAAGACTGTTGGATCTCGGCTTTCGGTGGAAAGGTGGCTGACATTCTGCTGCCAGTTGAAGGAAATGCCGGAAATGCCGATCTAAACATTGTTTAGACCGAATTTCCTTCAATGTCATTGAACGTACTGTACATGTCAATGACAATCGATACTGCAGTATCGAAGATAAAAATGCGGCGGGAACTGTCAGCGCAAAGACGACTTAATATGACATAATATTAATATATTATATTATATTATAAATGTGGTTGAGGTCCGAACTAATAAATCTTGTGTAAGACAAGATTTAGCCGATTTGGAATATAAGCGTCGACGAGGAGATATCTCCAGATATCTGGTGCAAAGGAAGGGATCGAATAAATGCAGACTCTATGATACAGATAGAATGAGAGGCTAAATCTGAAAACAGGTCGGTGGTCCTCTAAGACAATATCCTCAGCTTCTTTAGTTTCCACTCTCTCTCTACCTTTTCAGGAAGTCTGTGACAGAGACTGGATCGTTAAACGATCGCCACACGCTCTTTGACAATCAGCCGAGCACAAGGTCGCGATATAGCAAGAGAACACGCTCTTCGACACAACTTTATCGCATCAAATTTTCCTGAAACCGATCGACCAGTCTCTACAAATATGCCATGCTTCCTGCACCTTATGGCGCCCTCACTGCCTCCGCGCCCCATGGCGCCTACTGTATTCCCGCACCATGGCGCCCAATGTCTCTGCCTTTAAGGCGCTCACCGAAGTCCCGTACATATTTGGTACCTCTATGCTAGAGAGCAGTGCTCAACAATCCATTTCCTCCCCATTGTTCTGCACCGCCTAGTACCTTAAGCTCTCCGCCCTCTATTTGTGCCGCATGGCGCCCACTTTAACGCCGCACATGGCGTCAAAACTCGCACTATTTCCGATCATATATGCACTTATGCACTATACTAATTCCTTTCTTTACTTGGCTATAACTTTCACGCACGCTCTCGCTCTATTCCCAAGCCGAAATTCCTCTTTGCAGCGCCGCATGTTAAAGCCTCTTCGTTCTTTACTGCGACGCGAACGTTCCTCTTTGTCAATACCTCTTTGTCGTACAATACTGATAATAGTCCTTTGAATCATTCCTCATCAATTGAGTCTCATATTCTTTACATATAAAGTACTTATAGCACCTTATATATGCCCTCCCTTTGAGCAAACCATCCGAACAACAGACTCACATCAACAGTAGCTCATGCCACGTTTGCGGCATCTGCGGTAGAGCTGGGACAAACGTAGAACCAGGTGCATAGTCATTTGGTCATTTTGTTAGACCCTTACGTAAAAGATTTGTTGCAAGGTACAGGTGTGGCCACTATGTACTTACCTATAATAACTCAAACTCTTCGTCGTCTTCACAATGCAAGAAGCAATCGACAGACCCTCGGTGAATACTCAGCCGAGGGAACGCGCGGTTCTCTCTTCTGAGGGCAATCCTGGTCCAGGTCCTCTTCTCAGAGCCGCCAGCACCGTACTTCTTTATTCTTCTACTCTAAAATCTGCATTAGAAAATTCTCGGCCTCGCTGTCCGCAATTCTAGCACTAGAGAATGTGCGCAAGCTTAAAATTTCGCGTTTCGTAATTACAGTAAATAGCAAAAAAACGCTCAAATCGCAAAAAAACGTCGTTTTGGTTTGTCGTTGTCGCCGACAATGAGCACAGTCGCTGGTAACAATCGATGGTTGGACAGTTAGCCTACACTTACGTTAGGACTGCAGTGCATTGCTTTTTCGAAGGTCTTCCGATCTCATCATGCCGAGTTACAGCCGTCGCATGATTCTTGCCGCATCGTCAACTGTCGTCGCCAGCGCGGCGGCTGCGGCGGCCGCGGCCGCGATTAAATTATCACTCTCTCTATCCAGGCGGGGAAGAGTGATTAGGAAGAGAAAAAACGTCCCGCCCTGGAGCCTTTGCGATCTCTAAGGTTGAAGATTCTTTCGTCTATCGAACGATAGTTAGATGCTATTCATCCCTGCGTCGGTTACTACCATCGCCTACGCGTGCATGAGTGGGCCCTCGATCCCTCAAAATGCCCCTCTGAGGAGTTCAAGATGAATTTACGAGTTAAACAACGCGATTTCTCTCGCTTTGCAACCTCCTTCGACATTCCTCCCTTCTTCGTGACAGAGAACAGGTCGAGGTTCACAGGGATTGAAGCTTTACTCATTTTTCTGCGTCGTTTGTCTGAGAATGGGCGCGATAGTTCCGTCGCGCATTACGTCGGTCGCGAGCGCTCTGAGACATCGAGAGTTTTTAAGCATGTGTATTGATGGATGGTGAGGGCTTCGTGGGGTACTTTGCGCTTCGACCCTACTCGCTCCAACTTAGCTCGCCTCAAGCTCTTTGCTCGCGTATTGCGCTTCCGTTAAAGTCCTGTTGAGAACGTTGTCGGTTTTTTGGACGGCATCAGGATCGAAGTTAGTGACCCTGCGAACAAGACAGAGCAAGAAGCTGTTCATAATCGAAAAGGCGGTACTAACCTAGCTTATCAGATGATAGTTGGCTTCGACGGCCTCAGCCTGGACTTCTTAGAGCCTATTTACGGCGCTCGTCATGACTCGTACGTTTTCGCTAGAAGCAAACTGGAGATAGTTCTTCAATTGCTTGTAAGTGCAGGGATAATTATTTACTCGAACAGCGCGTACGGCCGCTGTCCTCTCGTCTTTCCGTCTTATCGCGATACAGGCGACGTCACCAAGTCTATTCTCAGTGCTATAATGAGTGGGGACAGAGTAACCGTCGAATGGGCTTCCGGTGGCTTAGGTAATCGATTACCATTAGTTTTTGATAAGAAGAAGAACAAGCTGAGCAAGTGTGCTGTCGCGGCCCAGTTTGCTGCTGCTGTAATTGTGAAAAATGCGATCAACTGCCTCGAACCCAATCAGACATCTCAGTATTTGGAGTTGCACCGCCCTCAATCGAGGAGTTCCTGCACTACCAGCTTCCAAGTCGTCCAGACGACTACGTTGACGCGCCAGGGAATTTTATCGCATCTCAAGCGGATTTTGTGTTCTACATTTCTGTTGAACAGTACCTAGCTGATGTGGAAGCCCGGTTCCCACATAATGCGCCACAGCCTTTCATGTAACGGTAGATACTTATTTTAACTTCAAAGTTTTTCTGTTAAATTTCGAAAACAAAATTTAGCATAAAAGCCCGCTATCATCTCTTACCTCCTCAATACCTCGAGGTATCGAGGTACCTCGAGGTACGTCGAGATCACCTCGTATGCTAAATTTTGCTTTCCATTTTTACAGAAGACCTTCGAGATCCCAATAAAAGCATAAATCGATTTGGTGATTAAAAGACGATCAATTTTATTGCTAACAAGACAACCAAAGGGTAATACAATCAAATATGATTTCAGAGAGAAACCTGAAATGAAAAACATATTAAAAGGAAGGGCGGCGAAGAAACCAATTATACAGATAGCACTCTATTCTCACTTTTAAAGCAACTGTTTCAGCAGACTATTCGTAAGGTCGTTGCTGCTTTTCAAATCTGCCACAGCAGTCTCCAATGCCTCGATCATTTCAGTGCCCTGGGCAACGGTCGGATCTGTTGAGCCTCCACTTTTACCGTCAGCTCTAGCTGCGAGTATGTTGAAACCGTCGGCCAGTGTTGATAGAGTAGTTACGATAGGGGCAAGTCTGCTGCTAAGTACGTCTTTCAACATTTCGGGGTCGTCCTGGCCTAGCTTCTGCTCGTCTCTCTCAGCCGCAATTTTCTCTTTTAGGGCAGTTTTCTGCGCCTGAAGCGACGCTTTCCGGGACTCCGAACCCTTCTTAGTCTTTTTTTCTTTTCATGCAAATCGATGCCAGGGATTTCAATTCCACCTGCGGCGTCAGAATCGGAATTGAGCACAACGACTTCTGGATCGGTTACAGAGGCGAATCTATTCCCATCAGAGCCTCAGTCTTTCTTATCGTTGCTCTTGTCCGTAGGCAGAAATATCACAGTACCTGTCTTTCCTTTCCCTCCCAGAGCAAGCCTCCTTCTTAGAGCAGGAACCGCTGCGCACCCAGTCTGAAAAACTCTTAGCGCTATTTCCGCAACAGCTTCCCCGGCTTCATGCTTTTTGCTCTCGCGCTCCTTTTCAGCATTACTAAGCTTATTAAATGCATCCTTGCCCTGCTTCAGTGACGTTAGAAGGGACTGTTTGGCTTTCATATCGGAAGAGAAATCTCCCGCACCAGTGCGTATTTCTGTCGAGAAAATAGCGGCATTCTTCTTCTTCAGCTTCTTAAACCTGACGCGACAAATTCTCCCGGTTAGATTTGTAGCTATCGCCACATACGCACCAGAAACCCTTTCGGGGAAAATGTCCAACTTGCGTCAAAATTGAGTCTTCTTCGGTAAAAGCGATAAGTCGCTTTCGAACTCCAATGCAGACTGTATCAAACATGTCCGAAAGGTTCCTCTTCTTTGAATCCCAAATGTTTATACCCAAAGCTTCCGATAAAATAAGAACTTCTACTTCCTCCAGTCTCTTCCACTGTAGAGAACCCCCCACAGACATAAATGAATCGGCTGGTGAAGCGCCATTAGTAAGAGCACTCCTTACTTCGGCTGTAGATTTTGCCGGAGGTTTGCATTTCCAAAAGAGGCAACGTCCAAGAAACGAACCCTCCGAATCAGATCCAATCCGCCAGCTGAAGCCTGAGGCCTTTTCCGCGCTGCAATTGCGTCATTATCGCCCTCTTCCTCCTCATCCTCGTCATCAAAGTTATCCGTCGTCGCTGGATTTAAGCCTGACGTCTCCCAAATTAAAACCTCCGCAACCATTGCAAGGCTTTCCTCCATGCCAGAGGAATCTTGCTGACGAGCAAATTCGACAAGCATTTCTTTCGCGCATTTACGGGAGAAAAGAAAAGGGGGGGTCTTGGAACTGTTCAGGCATAGCCCTCGCGTTCACTGGATCAGATAATACTCCACACAGGCCGTGCGTAGGGGCGCGGCAGGACGACGCGGCGCAGAAGTGTGCAGTCGTCCGCAGAGCCTTTTGCTGCTCTTCGGGAATATCAACCGATCTAGTGCAATGCTTTGCGGCATTCCGCACCATGACACAGTCCTGTAGACCCAAATCACACTCTCCATACGTCAGCTGATTCGCGCACGTCAGGAAATGGTGCGGATTTCCGTCAGGACGAGGGCTGACTGGTGGAAGTTCCTCAACCTCGGAAAACATGTTGCACGTCAGCGGAAGAGATTGAGGTGTCGAGGCTTCGGTAGAGCTCCCCGAGTCTGCAGACGTCCCGTGTTCAGCAATGCGCTGGTTTAGACTCTTAGGCAAAGGAGATGGTTTTTCCGAGATAGCTTTGTCGGAATGGGCAGGCCGCACCGGCAAACGAATTTTCACACCTCCAGACTCGCCTCTATCTTTCTCGCCTTTCTCCTTCTGACCCGTCTCCTTCCCGCCTTTAACTTTCGTACCAGTTGACTCCCACTGGTCGCCTTCCCACCCGTGACCAACGAGCCTCCCTTCGATTCTCGCGCTGGTCGTTCTCGTAGTCGCACCTTTCGATCCACACCTCCGCGCGCTTCTGGCGCCGCAACACCGTGCGTATCTGGCGCCGAAACTCCGCGCGTATCTAGCGCCGCAATCCTGCATGCATATGGCGCCACACCTCCGCGCGAATCTGGCGCCGCTCGTTTATTGCGCATCTGGCGCCGTATTCTTTTGACGCTTCCTCTCCGAGGCGTTGTTGGTGGAGGCTGCGGATTTCCGGCTTGTCATCATCGCCTGCTGGTACCCTACGTTCGGGCTGAAGGTCAGAGCGATACGGTGTGTAGGCTGGTGAAAGAAATGTGGGTTGGTCGTGAGTTGGTGTGAAAGGAGGCGCTTTAGACCGGAGGGACGATCTCGGAGAGTAATGCACGCCTAAAGTAAAGAACGTGAAAACCAGAAAACCAAACGTAAAAAACCGAGCGAGATTTTTACGTTTGAGACGTTCAAATTTTCACTTTTTTTTCTGAAAAAGGGTGAAAAAGCAAAAATCTTCGAACAAAAATGAACACTTGCCCACAATGGCCTTTCGGGGTTTACGTTTGATTTCGAGGGTAAAACGTAACAAAATACGTTTTCGTTGCGCACAAGCCCTACTAAATCGATGGTATGGCCTTGCAGCTCGAGTACTGGGGCAGCTTCGAGAAACTTGATTCCATGGCGTTGGCTCATTTTGAACTCGATCCAAGGCCACTCTCATACTCATAAATATTTCGACGTGTCCACGTGACATACCAGTAGCATCTTAGTAGCCAAAACATATAACAAGTTTTGGCACTTTTTAGGCCGAATCCAATTATATCATTTTGCCTACCTGTAAAAAGGTATAGCAAGGCAGAAAGTAAAATACGAGCTGGGGTTAGCATAGAGTACAGTATGATAGAAAAGTACCTTATGAGCACTTGAGCATTGTTTTATTTCTCCAGAACACCGTGTAGTTACAGCGATGTATTTGGAAAGGCGAACAGAGTATAGCTTTTAGATTTCTCCCCAGAGCCGCTTTTGGTGTGATCTTTTTGCGTTTCTTCTGTAACTGCACTGTCTTGCTAGATCTTTTTATTCTGCGTTTCTCCAGTTCAACATCTACCCTAGCTATGTAGGGTCTTTTTCCTTTCGCATGCAACTGTACGTTTTTAGATAAAAGCACCCGACCTGACACCGAAGGATAAACAACTCAGCACTTCAAGCTCCGGGAACGACTATCAGCCGTCAGTAAGTGACTTGCATAAACACAGAAGCGAGGACTATCACTATTGTGGTAGTGCTCGATTTTCTGTTAATGCAAGTAAGCCGTTCCCGGCATTTGTAGAGCAATTTTAAAACCACGTCGTGTTGTTTGTAAGTGCGATCGTGGCCATGTTAAATTCAGACTGATGCTTTAAGACTTTTATGGGTTAGCATAACTGTTTGAGCTGATATATCAGCTCAACTATTTACGATAAGCCATCAAAGTTTTCTGATATATCAGCTCAAGTATTTATGTTAACCTCTCAAAGTCTTCAAGAAGCATACTGAGCAGCCTTAAAGAGACGTGGCCACGGTTGCACTTAAATACTATACGACGTAGTTTTTGCCGTCGTCTTGAACTACTTGACGGGCCCTCATAGCCAGAGATTCTGATAAGACGAATTCATTGAAAACACAGTTGTGCAAACGCAGATGAAATAGATTTTTGCATTTGATGTGATACAGTGAAAGCAAGTTACCTGCTGCTGAGCTGTGGTGATATTGTAGATCATCAAACTCGAGTTTGAAATAGTTTGACAAGCCAAGCCATTGCAGAGTGTTCTAAGTTTTTGGACGCTCTTGGGCGATAAGAGAATCGTTATTGGAGATATCCAAACGCCAAAAAAAGTAAACCTTTATAAAACACGTAAACCGTTGTAAAATGTTTGCCTTTTTGGCGCTTGAAGATCTCCAATGACGATTCTATTATCGCCCAAGAGCTTCCAAAGAATGAGAAGACTCTACAATGGCTCGGCGTGTCGAACTATTTTAAACTCAATATCATCAATGAATTGATTGATAAGACTGTGCTTTGTTCCTGTTTTTTCCCTGCTTTGCGCTGCAAGACGAGGAAATTCATTGCCCTGCCTTGAGAAACGAATAATAATTTTCTCTGTTTTTACGTTCTTGCAAGGTGCAATTTTTAGCATTCTCAAGAAATAGAAGCAATTGCTTACAATAACATACACAGCCGCAAGTCTCCCGTAATTTTTCCTGTTGGTATAACAAAGAGCTCTTTACGATGCGTGCTATTTAACGCGCAGTTTGATAAACCGGAGCGACATTATTTCTTAAGCCTTTAAAGTTGAAAGCGCCTGTATTGTATTTTAGACTGACCCAAATTTACGAATCATTGAAGCTATTAGTTAGCACCATCCACGAAGTTATTCAATCAGCTAAGCGAAGGACTGAACCAATTAAAACTTTCAAGTTAACAGAGTTTGTTAAGACTCAAATATTTGACTTACCGACCGCCAGCGAGCAACGCAAACCATCGCGGGACCGCAACTCGTAGTAAAATGGGAGCAAGCGCTATCTTAATTGAATTTATGTTTACTTTAGCTGCAATTTGTACTGCGGTGACGGCAGCAGCGGTCGCAATGTGCGGAAAGGTACTAAACCGCGGCGGAAAAGAGAGCTTCGCAGAAGCCGCGAAAGCCACCCGCAGGATTGCCGCAGATGCGCGTAAAATTGGATGGGAAAACCCAGGAGCCAAGACGGCCCAGTCTCCTGCGTTGTATTCTCAATCTCCACCCGCTCTTTCTGCTCCTTCCGAAGGAATCGAGTGGACGGAATTGGCAGCACGAAATGAGGCTCAGGCATAGAAATTACCGATGCTTGTGATATTTGCGCTTGAGATTTCGCTGCTATATTTCAGGTGGCCTCCGCCGCAGCCCGAAAGACTGTAGCGAAAACTCAAGAGCGACATTGCAAAAGAACAGCAGGTAATAATAGTCAGAATGGCCAGGTGTGGCAAGGATGAATGTTAAAATGCGCATCGGTTGGCGTAACTTCGGCCCGAAAAAGGCCCTCAAGATCTCTGGTATGTCGTAGTTAATCCTATCTCCCAGATTTACTCGATAAGGACTGCGCGCGCACAGCTCGCGCGCTCGATGGGAACTCCAATGTATAATATCTACGATGTGGTTTAGTTTTTAAAATGAGTTAGTCTCTTTACTGTATCGGTAAGCACGTTCGATCAGCACTGAAGTACCTCGAGATGGAGTACGACAGTGTGACATCTGACTTAGAAGTCATGACGACTTAATCTAGCACATTCCGTCCAGTCGTCCTGAAGAGGAAGATGCACACACACACACTGAAAGAGATAGAAGCAAACAAACTAAAAGTAAACGCGTGACACAAAATGGGTCGAAAAAATGGAAATACCCAAGCTATACAAAGGCTCGGCATTTTGACATACCGAAGGATGATCTGCGCCAGGAAGAAAAACAATAACAGAACGCCATCTCAGCCCCACGTCAAATCCTTGAGGCTCTCTGCCTTCATCAACGCCTTTGAGCACAACGACGGCCGAAACACGACGCAGGAACATTAAAAATGAGACGGATAAATTAAAACGCTAGATGCACTACAATTAGCCTCATTCCTCCCGTTGCCATAACGTGCCAGTCTATTTGGGGAGTGGCGCCCATCCAGGATTTCAAAAACGGCGAACACCGTCGCTCAAAACCCAGCCCGGATTCCAAAATCGACGAGCGTCATCATCTAAAAACCAACCTGGCGTCCAAAAACGCCTTACTTCACCACAGAGCCTCCATCTTGGAGTCCAGTAGCAGCACTCTGCGGAAACGCGGAGACGTTGCCGCAACGCTGCCTTTACAGCGAGAGTTTCACAAAGATATCTAAGACGGTGGGGGGATGACACCGACGATGAAGACCAAACCGGCGGCTGAGATTCTGGCGTCGCATAGGTAGCGCACTCGACATCTGCGAGGGCTGCGCATTCCGTCATAAATCTTCCAGGACAGGCCTAGCAAATAACGCCTCCATGAGCACGGTCACCATATCCTTCTCCCACTGCACCAAAGCATGCCGAAGAAAGACGCACGTCGTCGAGCGCGAACGCCGAAACGCCGACGGGACCACCACGGGCATGGCACGGGGTACTGATGAGGGGGGAAAGCACGCGGTACGGGAGCGAAATATTGAGGGAGGGATGGGGGAAGGCGTGGTGGAGAATTTCGAATGAGCAAAGGAACAGAAGAACAAAAAGCAACAGCAATTTTTGTTTTGAAAACGCAACAGCAAAACTTAGGCGTCGGTAGTTGTCCGCGAGGCACAAGACAACGACCGTGTACCCGCGAGGCGCGAGATTCGGGCGAAAAAACATCGCGGGCGACAAATTTCCAAGCGAAGCGAAGCAATAAACAAGAAGCGCGTTCATTCGGTACAACTGAAACAGCAAAAGTCAGGGCGTCGTCTAGCGGGTCGTGGCGGGCGCGATTTGGTTGTTGTCCGAGAGGCGAGAGATACGCATGGACCAGGGGCAAGGCAAAAGAGACATCAAAAGCGCAGCGCCGGATAGCGGGTCGTAGCGGGGGCGCTTGAATTGATGTCCGAGAGACGCGAGACGAAGTTCGTATCGGCGAAGCGCGAGATACGAAGGGACCAGGGGCAAAACAAAAGCAACAGCATAAGCGCGGCGCAGGCTAGTGGGTCACGGCGGACGCGCTTGAATTTCCATCTGCGAGGCGCGAGACAACGTTCGTATTCGCGAGGAGCGAGATAAGAAGTGAGCAACGGAGCCGGAACGTTTTCGCTTAAATTGCAACAAACTTACAAGTGTTGTAGTAAATCATTCCAGAAAGTGTCAATTTATAGGGACAGCGCGCGCACAGGGCGTACGCTCGATGGAAAATCCAATGTATAGGATATAAGATATGGTTGAGTTTTCAGTCCGAGTTGGTCTCTTTACTGTATCGGTGAGCACGGTCGATCAGCACTGAAGTACCTCGATATTGGGCACGGTAGTGTGACATCTGACTTAGAAGTCATGACGACTTAATCTAACACATGGTACAAGTTCCACCAGCAGCCTGGTCAATCAGGGCTAGAAATCCGCTGATAGCACCCTGTTACGGAATCACCATTCCTCACAGTCAGCTTGCAGTCTCATCGGTTTTTACTTATAATATGAAAAACTTCTTACAGTATGTCCTCTCTCATAAATTTGGATCGGAGCTTGTTTTTTTTTCGAGGGGCTTTAATTTTTCCTCTTCTGATTTGTTTTACGCGCAATAATAGTTGAGTTCGAATGCTTTAGGCGGTTGATCAGAAAGTAGGGGGTACTAGAATAACCTATGAGAGGTCTTCTAGGAGAGATTAGTTACTAGGTTCTGAGAATGCTGAGAGTTCATTGTCACTTGGTGGCCCCCGAAGTCAGACTGGTGTAAACCGGTGCTGGCTGCATGATACGTAGGAAGTATGTCCCAACAATTTAAATCAAAAATTTCTCTCTCTCTCATACTCACAATGGTTCCCTTCCCACTGGTCTGTCATACTTTCCCTTGGACACTAAATTCAGTGTTAGTACTGGCAGTCGGGTCAGAAGTAGCACCGAATTATACCCGGACAGTGTATCTATATTAAAATATCTAGAGCAGTATATAAAGATAGATATCCGGACCAATCAAGAATAAAAACTATCGATCACTGACTCTAATAGTTTATAAGACTTAGCGCCCAGCAGACAATATCAAAGACATCACATGAGCTTGACTCTTGATCGCTTCCCCAGAGCTAAAACACATATAGCTGGCGACAACAGACTATCATGTCGAGCACAGCAGAAGGCGTCCTGACGCGCTCTCAAGAAACGGCCGCGGAAATCAGTTCAAAGCAACATCTAAAGCGAAATCTGGTTCAGCAAATTTGTCAAAGACATACCCGTACTAAAAAGCATTTAGAAAACTACGCGCCGTAGATACACGCTATAAAAACGTCTGCAAGACACAGAACTGTGGTACAAAGCTATAAATATTAAAAAACCTTCAGCATTCTCATGACGCATTCAATGCATGATAACAAACGCCCGTTTCTTCTAAAAGAAAACGCATTTGAAACGTACAGCATCATAAAATCGTTCAGGCCTAAGCAAGTCGTACAAAGGGTCATAATTTTGTCAAAAACGGAAGAACTGGACCCGCTTGACATCACGCAGTATGTTAAAGATATTCAAACAATATAAGCTCAACTCATACACATGGATCCAGCCAGGGAAAATCACGAATCAAGGGCTCCTGCATTTATGACCAAACTTCTGGTTAATCTAACCAAAAGGTAAAAAAATCAGATCTACTGGCTAAGCGAACAGTAGAGATTCAAAGAGAAAGCGACATATTTACAGTGATTTCATATATCAAAAAAGCTAGCAGAATTTCTAGCAAGCAGTAAGTCTGATTTGCACAAGTGGTTCATGTCAAGAAGAAAATAGGTGGAACACCTTATAAACGCAACAAATACGGATACGCACACAGATACATTACAGAACGCTCCTGGGACGAATGCGGCGATAGCCCAAAGAACGCAGCTATAAAAGAGCGTCGACAAGAAGAATACGCTAAGAAGACAGAATGGGGAAAAACACCGAAAAGTCGCCTCGCCCAACTAGAGGCCCAACTGGCAGCAGAAAAAGCACTCAAAAAGGCAAGGGCCGAAAAGACCGAAAAGAAGCAGGGCAACAGCAGCGTCGGCTAAAGCTTTACTAGAGGAGATTGTGGACACGGACGATCTAGATGAAAAAGAGGCTGCTTTATTGAACTAGCTCAGGCCCTTAACGCCTTACCATTAAGCCGTGGCGCCTCGTCTTACTTCTATAACGTTGCAAGTGCAAAAAAGCACAGGTCTTTTCCTCTCTTAGACTAGACTCAGGGGCAAGCATGTCGTTTGTAACTACAAATAAGTGCCTAACGAATCCGCGCACGCACAAGACATAAATAGAAACAGCAAATGGACAGAGCTTGTTAACCAAGTCTATAGGAAAATACAAACTAGCAAACTCGGATACACCCATCCTTCGTCACGGCCTTGTCTGCACCTGTATTCACAGCCTACCTTAACAGCATTGGTCAGTTCGAAAAAAACGTAATATATTATTCACAAAAGGAGACTGTTACTTACTGGACCCCTTCGCCGCACCATCATCCGCTAGTATCCTCGAGTTCCGCGGCCCAGACAATCTGTATAGGCTGAAGGACTTAAAATATCCATTGCATAGCAAAGAAAAAAAAAGTTAGGTTCTCCAGATATAGAGCCAGTAGTCAAGGATCTCCACCGCACGCTGCACTCAATCACGCAAGCAAAGACAAGCTCGACTGGTTCGCCAAAAATATCCAGACACCATAGAATAAATAAGCGCCAATGGCAACGGCGACGACTAGGAATAACGCGAAGCATGCATTCAAGACAAAGAAAAGCGAAGGCCTTTCGTCAACACTAGAAGCAAAAGGTACGCGCATATCGAGACGATGTACTCTGATACAAATGGCCAGATAGCACAGGCGGACTAGGACAGAAATAAAGATCTGCAGTTTTAGGTAGACGCTGGAACAGGATACCTCACCGGTACGCAATTTCAAACAAGAGGCGGGGGCATCAGACGCCACACTCAAGGCAATTGCAAAACTGCAAGTGGTTTGCGGCGTGAAGGCCAAGAGCTTGCATACAGACAAAGCCGATGAAAGAAAAAAGTAAAACCTCAACGACTTCGTCGACAAACAAGGAACGGCAAGGACATACGGGACCCTCTTTACATCAAACTTCCGGCACTGATAATCTTGAGAAACAGAGTTACAACGATTTTTGTGAAATTTTCACAATTTTTATGACATGGAGGAATCGGGAGGAGAGCCTCAGCCTTAACACGGCCAAGACCGAACGAGATTCGCATCTTAGGTTCCCGAGATATAGACGTTGCAATTTGGTTTTACTGAACGAGATACAGGCTTGGACCGTTGTTTTCTAAATTTTGCGGGGAAAATGTCGACTGTACGGAAGCAATGATGGGGTACAGTATGAATATTACTGCCAACTGTATCATAAAACAGATCAGGGGCAGTTTTACAAGTGCAGTACAGTGAAATCTCGTCATTGTGTTTCGCTGCTGACAGCAAGGCTTCAAGCCTTCAAGTTGAAGTATCAACCTGTACGGTTTTCCTCTTTTTTGCTTCTAGTGACTTCTGTGCAGCTTTGCTGGTTGCCAGAGAACTACTGTTGGCACATTAGCGGTTCAGCCAGGGCACGATCTGGTTCCCAAATTGAAAAGAAAATCAGCCAATTGTCTTAGCGCACCTCAAATAGGGTACGAGCCCTCCTAACTCAATTTTGAAAATTATCAGTATCGAAAGTTTGATTTAAAAAGGATGCCACATACCGCGTCGGGGTCATCACCATAAAATTCCATAGTCGAGAGAAGATTCAAGTCCATATTTTCAAACGCACGGTCCGCACTGGCAGCCGCTCCTGCTCCACTCAACACCAAAGGATGCTGGTCCATTGTGAGAGTGAATGACTCGATGATTTTATGCTTGGTGATAGGTCAGGATATTAATCCTTATATACTGTCCTAGATATTAAAACCAGAGATGCTGTTGGTATATAGTTCTCTTCTACCTCGAACATATCCTGCAGTACTGACACTATGATTATAGTGTACAAGAGAAAGTATGACGAAGAGAAAGTATTATATTGACCGGTATGAGATTTTGAGCATGAATTGTAACAGAAAGAAAACAGAAAGTATGACACGGCCCCCAATTCGTGCCTCATAATTCTATTCTGGGAAACCGATATTTTTCATTCCTTGTCTGAAGAGTTTTTTTCCAACCGGTTTTGTTATGAAATCTGCTTCTTGCTCTGTAGTTGGAACCAATGTCATACTTATTATACCTTCATTGATTTGTTGTTGCATGTAGTGATGCCTTACATCCAGATGCTTTGTCCTCTTTTACGGTCCATAGCTAAGTGCGATATCAAAATCCCCCTTATTGTTTACCAGTAGGTGTAGATAGTTGTTGCTGTTTTGAATTATTTCACCGTTATGATATTTGGATGAGGGCTTATTGTCTATTCTTAGACTAGCATTTTTTCATTGAATTTTTTAGTTCCGTTGCTAGTGATGATATCCACGTGATTGTTCTATCACCAGTATCGGCATTGATACATTCGGCTTCGGTACTGCTGTGTGATACTGTGTACTGCAGACTTGACATCCATAATATTAGCATTTGATTGGCTTTCACGACACATCCCGAAACCGATCTCCTGCGATTTTTGTCTGCGGCATGGTCGCTGTCTGTGTAAACTACGAGATCTAGAGGCCCCTTATTTTCATATACCGGCCCGTCATTGACGCGTGATGATAGATATCGATAAATCGGTTCGAGGGCGTCAACACGTCGTTGGCAAGGATCCTGTAAATATCTGCCTAAAACCCGTACTATGTATGATATGCCTGGATGTGTTGTGTCAGCAATGAATCTTAGTGAACCGGCATCTTTCATGTATTGATTTGTATCGACTGTTGGTTCGTGTTGAATCCGTTTTGTGAGGTCAGCATTAATTACGTGAGGTACACTTGTAGAGTTTCCTCCATCTAATCCTTTTTCTTTTAGACTTTTCGTAAATATTTTTGAATTGCTGATTTTTGATTCCACCTGTTGGTAGTCGTGTGATTTTCAATCCGACATGTTGAAACGAATCTGGAGAATCTATTTCGTTTTCTGTCTTTTTGAATTAATTCTCCTGGTTTTAGGGTTTGCCTCTTGATTTTCCAGGCATCTTCTAGTGGTTTTGCTAGTTTTTCTAGATCTTCTAAAGTTGGTGCAATGACTAGGAAGTCGTCGTTATTGGCTTCCACCCGTGCTGTTCCATTAGCTGCCATTTTATAAACCATGATTGGTGCTGCCAGCGATTTTTTCATCCCCAGTTGCTCAGCCGGTGATCGCGCCACGTATCCCAAGCTTGATTAGCTGATTTAACTCCAGGCATGGCTCGTTGTAAAACGAAAACTTTTCCTGGTGCATGTTGAGTTTCACTAGATCTTGGTGGCTGTTTCATGACCACTCGTAAGTTAATGTTGTTAGGTGCACTAAGATAGGCCCCAGGTACGTCCCAGGATCGTAAAACATATCCTTCAGCTACGCATGCAGATATATGTAAACGTCGCCCAGCCTGCGTTGGCATGTGGGAAGCCGTTCTAGTTTCGTCAAAGTCTATGCTGGGTCTCATACGAACGCTCCGTATGGCGCATCTTACTTTGTGCCTTTCTAGACCACCCTTCTTGTTTGTTTTAGCTTTAAATGTCATAACATACGGTATCGGTTTGTCTGATGGTAGTGGATCCTCATATGTTCACGTGTTCAATTCCGTGCCGTATCGTATAAGCCCATCATCCCAAGCCTTGGCCCAGTGTGCTGCATCTTGACGGGTCATAGATTCTTCGCGATGTTTTGGGGGCCGGCGGTGGCGGTGTTTTATCCTTTTTCTGTGTTTCTATAAGTGCCGCTGCACATACTATGTCCATATTGACACACCTTTTCTTTTTCTTTTCCTTTTCGACGTCTCCATCCGTTTGATCTGGAAAAGAGTGTGATTTTCCCACCACCCATTTGCGTATGGTTGTCATTAGCGTGAAAGCCGAATCAATATGAGCTCCTTGTGTGCATCCGACCACTTCATTTGTGTTTTCTGTTGCTGTGGGAGTAGAAGTCTTTGTTACTATGAGGTATGAAGGCCCTGGGTGATGTTCGTCCCTTGCTGATGGCCTTGTATCTGTCGACTGTTGAGGAGCTATCGTTGAGAGCTGTGGTCTGTCTTCGGTACGTTTGTTGTTATCCTCATTATTTTCTTTTTCTTTTGATGCTTAGACGAATTCATTTGTTCTAATTGTCGTTATCTTCTTTGTGTATGGACGATAGACCTGATAGTTTTCTTTTCCTACACACCTGATGTCATGTGCTTGATGAGGCGGGTTCTTGCAGCTATTTGGGTCCAGGAAATTTGTTTTTTGTTTTTGGAAATGATCATATCGTGGCCCGTGTTATCCAATTTCCTAGGAAAAGAATTTGGCATTCTTGCAGATTATTCGACATTTTTTGATTTTTGATTTTTACATCATACTGTACCATAAGCCACAGACGTACTTCACTTCTTCACTACTGTTTCGCTTCCATGATTCAATACTTTAATAGCCTTTTAAGACTATTGCAGTATATAACCATGGAAGAGTTAAAAACATATTCATTACGACGCCTGTACTGGTAATAATAGACTAATTCGCGAAAGCGTTTCAGTGAAGTACATTCAAATTGAATTTAGTACGACGCCTTAACATTTTTATATGTTTTTTAGAAAAATACTAAAAACCCACGTAGTGCAAAGCCATATAATGGCCGTCCGGTGCCGTCGAGTTTTCTTGTAAGTGCCTTTTCGTCTTAAAGGATTTTAGCTTTCTCACTTTAAAGTGAAGAAGATATCGTAAAGTAGGATAAAAGTAGCGACGCACTTGTGCTTTTAATTTAGAATTAAAACTGCAATCGGTCGACCTAATTCGAATTTAGTTTTAATACTGTCAGCCAATTAGTTTGCTCATGTAAAGTCCCTACAGAGTTTTTAATATAAAGACCGCATAGAAGAATGATGCGCGACCATAGCCTGTGCCTTCAATCTTAAGAAGCCCAACCGTAGCGCCACAGTATTCTGCAATGACTGTCATCCGTGCTAATCGCTTAAAAATAGGCTTAGCATGTGCTCTATTACCATAAGCATTGCCATATCCATTCACCAACAGAGGCAGCGACAAAACGCGCGCGGTACGCGACGCCATAACGAGGAAGATATCGGCAGGAGACGAGGGCGCCTCGACTTTTCTGCGCACATGAACAGACTCTCACTCTTCGAATTTACAAGGCTTTACCGACTGACTCCCGAAGAGTTCACGAACCTTCTTCCTAGTATTTTTCCGGAGCATGATCCTTGTCCCCATTCCAAACACATGGGCTACGGAATAGATCCTAGGATCAAGCAAGCTATATTACAACGCGTTTTGGCAGGTACGCAAATTCTGGATATTTTCTGGCCCTACGGAGTTGGTAGACCAAGTGTTTACGGTCTATTTGACGATGTACTGCGTCGTATCTGTAAATGGATTGACAACGATCATTTCCCCCAATCTCGTACAGAGTGCGAAAAAGCCGCAAGGGACTTCCAGAAGCTTCGAAATTCACCTATTGTAGGTGTGGTGTCTGCGCTGGACGTTATTTCGATCGCTATACAATGCCCACCCTCCAAGACACTCCGGCACCGAAAGCTTACTACAATAGGAAAAGATTTCACTCGATATGTGTGCAAGCCGCTTGCGCTGCTGATTACAGCTTCACTTTCTTCACTGCTTCAAACCCCGGCAGCACCCATGACAGTACAGCGTTCATGGCCAGTCGGCTACATGACTTTTTGATTAAGACTCCAGAGGAAGAAGGTCTTCCATCTTTTGCTGTAGTTGCTGGAGATGCCGCTTATGGGAACGGATCTTGTGGAGGTCGGGTCTTGACCCCCAAAAGTGGATCAGGAATAAGTGCCGAGATCGATGCATTTAATTATTTCTGGAGTAATTTGCGATGCCTTATAGAACAAGCATTTGGTGTTCTGATTGCAGGATGGGGAATTTTATGTTCTCCCCTCCGATACAGCCTCAGAACGAACATTTTGATAATAGAAGCTTGTATCAAGATGCACAACTACATAATTTTGCAAAGAAATTCTAGCGAGGTTACCGATCCTACAACTATTACTAACATGTACACAGCAATGGGAGGCGTAGACGTAGATAATAGAGTCCAGGGTGCGACACACGTCTTTCTACAAGACTCTTACCACACCGAACCGGATCTGACCAGAAACCGACGAACAAATGATAGTACTCGCCGTGACGAAATTGCTCAGGATCTGCACGCTCGGGGATTTTGACGGCCAACGTAAAGCAAGAAAAGTTTTTCAAGTTTGCATGTAGCTGCAGCAATAATTGCTCCTTATATTATATTATATTACATCGGGCTCTAAACTGATTATAACGCTAAGCGCGAACGCTAAAGCGACATCAAATATATATATACACTTATTAAAACGCTGAGCGCGCACGATAAAGAGACGTCAAATGTATATATATATACATTTGACGTCTCTTTATCGTGC
>JAULCF010814569.1:0-19555 GCA_032361265.1 Devaleraea mollis | reverse complement strand
GCGTTCGCTAACACACGAGACATGTAGGCCGACTAGTCAGGGGTGGAAACGATGGAAGCACGAATCTGGATCGAAGCCGAACATCTGGCCGAAGACGTCAACGACTTCTGCAATATTGCGGTGTACCTATCGACGGGTGAGCGATATGCCCTGAACGTGTGGACGTTCGACTTCTTCGCGGTCGCGCAAGCCGATGGTGAGATCAACGCATCGCCAGCGGTCAAGCATCTGTATATGCATCCGCCGGATCTGTTCGTGCAAGATCTGACTCGGCCAACGATCGAGAAGATCGTGATCGACGTACTGGAAAAGGGTCGGCTACCGCAACGCTGCCTAATGCCCGACGAAGCCCCCGACGTCGACGACAGCCTGCGCTTCAACTAGTCACGTGGCTGCTAGTCGATGGCGTCGGGTAGAGCGATGGTGACCAGGTCGGTCGGTGGTTCTGCTTCGACTTCGGCGAGCTGTGAGACCTGGCGGCGACGGCCGACAACCTGAATGGCCCAGCGTTCCCCGTTGGCTCCACCAGCGATGCCCTTAGCCCGCATGACATCGGCTGGCAGGCTGTCGAGGAGCGCGTTGATCTCGTCCAATGTTGTTGGATTGGGCAGCTCGATAGTGTCGACTTCGTGTCGGTCGAAGAGCGTTGGCACGGGCATGGCTATCTCGGCACCCGGACGCCTGCCGCCGATCTGCAACAGCATGGTCGGCACGGTTGGATCTTGGGCTTCGACGATGGGCACACCCGGAGAGAGCTCGGCCAGGTGGCGGCGAACCGCCGCGAGAGCCTCGGGGCTTACGAGGTCGGTCTTGGTTAATGCAAGCACGTCGGCGGCCTTGACCTGCTCGGCAACCGTGCCGCCGATCGCCATACGGCTTACGAGGTCCAGAAACTGGTCGGCGGCCACGAGGGTCATCACGCCGTCGAGCTGGAATCCGGCGGAGCGCCCCCACGGGATCATGCGAGCGGGTTCGGCTACGCCGCTCAGCTCGACGACCACATGGTCAGGTGGCGTCTCGCGAGCCCGGATCGTGTCGAAGGCAGCGCCGAAGCCATCGACTGAACTGCAGCAGACACACCCGTCGCTGAGCTCGATCGTGTCGCCACTGTGCTTACGAATGAGCCGGGCATCGATATTGATCTTCCCAACATCATTGACGATCACAGCTATCGGCCGGTCAGCCGAACGCAGCAGCTGATTGATCAGCGTGGTTTTGCCGGCGCCGAGATATCCGGCCACAAAGGTCAACGGCACCCGCCTTCCGTCCCATGGCAAGAACTCGGGCTCCTGGTAGCTCATCGCCCGTAAGGCTAGCCCTCGCCGCCGTAGGTGCCGAAGCTCCAGATATTTCCTTCGGGGTCTTTGATGCTGAAGTCACGGGAGCCGTAGTCCTGGTCTTCGATCTCGTGGAAAATCTCGGCGCCCGCGTGTACGACTCGTTGGTAGAGAGCATCGATCTCATCGATCACCAGGTAGGTCGACGCCAAGCCGGGGGGTCGCATCGAGAACTTGTTGCCGGGTCGGTTGGCCGTGCCCAACATGATGCCGCCGCCCTCAGGACCGCTCATCTGGCAATGTTCAACGACCGAGTCGTCGTCGGGGTTGGGCACAACCAGGTTGGTCGTGAAACCAAGTGCGGTCTCCAAGAATGTAATGGCAGCCCGGGCATCGGCGTACAGAATCGTTGGCCAAATTTTCGTTGTCTGTGATGTAGTCATGGATGCATCCTCGGTGAATTAGTCGGCGGTGTCTTGAATAGAAGGATCCGACCGGGTAGGAATCGCCTCGTCAGCCATCCAGATCGTGGGCGCTGAACCAGCGAACTCGACCCAGTCTCGGGTCATATGGGCTTGGTCGGAATAGCCGCACGCGGCCGCAACGCTGCTCAGAGACGGGCGGGTCGGCATGCGAAGCATCCCTTGCGCTCGCTCGAAGCGCAGTACCCGCGCCATCATCTTTGGACTAAGTCCGTAGTGCTGGCCAAACCTCTTGGTGAAGTGACGGCGAGACCAACCCGCGTGTTCGGCAAGCTCGCCTACGGGCGCGGTGCCGCGACTCGCTACTAGTAGCGCCCATGCTCGCTCAAGTTCTTGGGGGAGAGGTCGGTCAAGGTCAAGAACGCGCCCGAAAATTTCGTCGAGTATCTGCCAGCGGGCGCGCCAACTGATTGCGTCGGAGACCCGATCGACTAGCTCGGTGGCGAACGACGGAGCGATCGTGTCGAGGTGTTCTGTGGTCTTCGCCAGTGCACCGGCTGGAAGCCCGAACAGTGCTTGCGCGCCTCGTGGCGTGATCCCAAGTTGCACTCCGTGTTGTCGGCCGTGATGATGCACGGTCGCAGGTCTTGAATGGAGGCCGCCGATCATCGACCAGTAGGTATCGCGGTGTCCGGGCCGATGCCCGTCTTCGACGTCGAGCCGGTCGTCGAATGAGATGATCATCGTCAGCGTCCCGGATGGCAGCCCGGCATGCACGCCAGGTTCGAGCCCCGACATTCGATAGCCGGTGTAGCTCTCGACAAATGGCCGTAGACGGGGGTGAGGACGACGAGTCACGAAGTCGTTTTCAACGCCTGCCATACGTCGACAGTAGGCGGCTTGAGCGCCGGCTGTCTTGAAGGAAAGGACGCGCTCGTTCTTGTGGCGGGTGCGCCGGGCTCTACTCTGGCGATGTGGCTTCTCCTGAATCCGGCGGCACACAGCCTGACCATCTCTCTGAAATTGAATCGACAAACTCATGATTGACCTGACCGGCAAGGTATTCATCGTCACTGGTGGCAACGGCGGAATTGGCCTGGGTATGGCCGAAGGCATCGTTATGGCTGGCGGCTCGGTCGTGGTCTGGGGTCGCAACCAAGACAAGAACGACGCCGCCGTAGAGACATTGACTGGCCTGGGTGGGTCCGCCTCGGCCCACGTGTGCGACGTGGCGGACGAAGAGCAGGTCATCGAAACTATGAAACGGTCGGCGATGGACTTCGGTCGCATCGACGGTCTGTTCGCGAACGCCGGCCGCGGTGGCACCGGCACGCCGTTCCTCGATTTGCCGCTGTCCGAGTGGCGCGCCGTCATGGACGTGAACCTCGACGGTGTGTTTCTGCAGTTCCGGGAAGCGGCCAAGTATCTGGTCGAACAGGGCGAAGGCGGCAGCCTGGTCGCGGTGTCTTCGACGTCTGCGATTCATGGAGCGGCGGGCAACGAGGCCTATGGCACGGCGAAGACTGCGCTGAACGGTCTGGTTCGGGCCTTGGCGGTTGGTCTCGCTCGACACAACATTCGAGTCAACTCGCTGCTGCCCGGTTGGACGATCACCGAGCTGGCCTCGGGTGGTTACGAAAACGATGCCTTCCGGACCGCAACCATCAAACGAACACCGGTGCGGCGCTGGGCTGAGCCCGCCGAGTTCCGGCAGGTGGGCGCATTCCTGGCTGATCCAAGCCAGACCTATCACACCGGTCAAGAGATCTGTGTCGACGGCGGCTACACCGTTTTCTAGTGGCAGCATCTCTGATGTGGCAGTCGGCACGTTGGGAATCCCCAGCCGCTTTTGCCGGTTGTGACTTACCTTGAGCTACTTCCCTGGCAATACGAACCAGAGCTACGCCGACGATGACTTCTGGGCGGCGTTCGATGTCGACGATGACTATGTGCCCCGTACGCCCTGGTATCGCAAGACGGCGCGACTGTTTGCGTTCTTTATCGTCGCCGGCATGATCGCGACCGGTGCGCTCATCCCGTGGGGAGAACTGATCGATCGGCTCGACAATGTGAGCGACCCGGCCGAGATCCAGATGGTGGCCGACGAGGTTGTCGCCGAGTCGCCCTATGGCTGGCTCGTGGCCGAGGTTCGAGTGCGAGATATCGCCGATTCGACCACGGGCGGATTCGTGCGGTTTAACCCTGCCGATGGCATTATCACCCTTGATCGCATCGGGTGGGACCCTGACGAAATCCGATCAACCACGGCCCACGAGATCGGACATCTCTTGGACTTTGCAGCGTATGGCGATCAGATCGCACGTCGAGACGGCTTGGGCTCCGAAGCCTGGGCTGAATGTGCTGCCGTCGACGCGGGTTTCCGCAGTACCGACTCAGACTTTGGCGATACCGCCTATCACTGCACCGACGACGAGCTCGAGCAATACCAGTTCTCGGTCAGTCTGCTGGGCGAAGTATGCAAGACCTGGGGCGACATGTCATGCCAGGAAGTGGCACCGATCGGTGCCAACGACTAGCGATATCGTGTCCACATGAACTTTCTTCGCAATCGACTGCTGCGACGGTTCTCGATCATCGGTCGAATCGCAGACCTGGCATTCGTAGGTGGCATGGTGCTGCGCTTCGCTCGACGCCAAGGTTGGATCGACAGCAACCAGATCGATCAGTTCGGCGAAGACCCCGACGCGAGCGACCACCGGGCCCGACTCGTCGAAGCCGCGCTTACGGGTGCTGCGTTGGCTCGGCTGATTCGCCGGAAGAAGCGCTAGCTAGAAGAAAGGCGAGCTAGTCGGGGGTGCCCACCGGCAGAACTTCGTCGAGGCGTCCGGTGTCTACGTTGTACACAAACCCCCGGATGACATCGGTGTGCTCGACGAACGGTGACAGTTCCAGCCGTCGAATTGACTGGCGGGTGTCTTCGTACGGGTCGGTGAACGCTTCGAGTGTCCACGTAGGACGTACCCCAAGTTCGGCCTGGAGTTCGGCGCGGAACTGGCTTTCGTCGAGGTTGTAGAGGCCGCAGTCAGTGTGGTGCAACAAGATGATCTCACGGGTGCCAAGAAACCGTTGCGAGAGACACACCGACCGGATCGTGTCGTCGGTTACGGCGCCACCTGCGTTACGGATGATGTGGGCTTCACCGTTCTCGAGGCCCAGGATCGCAAAGATGTCCATGCGTGAGTCCATACATGCAATGACTGCCAATTGCCGGTTCGGGCGCACATCAAGGTGCGAGCCATCGAGCGTGTCGGCGTAGGTTGCGTTGCGCTGCACCAGATCGTCGGCGTTCGGGAACGGATGGGGAGACTCGATCACGGGTGCACACTACCAACCCGCCATCCCGCGGCTCGCGAAAAATGACCGATCATGAGGTGTCGAAGATTGAACGTTTTTATCAATCGGCCGTAATTTGTCGATGAATCAGAGCTGAAACGGACCGTATTCGACGAAAAAGACCCGAAACTTGAGGCAATCCCCCAACCCGAGTCTCTTACACGAGGAATTCCGACAATGACGTCATACGACTCCACCATCGAAGGTTACGCATCACTGCGAGACCAGGGCGGTAGCCCCTGGGCTGCAATCAGCCCAGAATCTGCGGCGCGCATGAAGCTGCAGAACCGCTTCTTGACCGGCCTCGACATTGCCCGGTACACCGCCAAGATCATGCGTGAAGACATGGCGAGCTACGACGCCGACGTCACCCGCTACACCCAGAGCCTTGGTTGCTGGCACGGATTCATTGGTCAGCAGAAGATGATCGCGGTGAAGAAGCACCATGGCACCACCGCTGGTCGTTACCTCTACCTATCCGGCTGGATGGTCGCCGCGATGCGCTCCGACTTCGGCCCGCTGCCTGACCAGTCCATGCACGAAAAGACAGTTGTTCCTGAGCTCATCGGCGAGCTGTACGACTTCCTCAAGCAAGCCGACGCTCGCGAGCTCAACCAGATCTTCCGTGACCTCGACGAAGCCCGCGCTGCTGGCGACGCAACTGCCGAAGCTGAAGCACTCAGTGCCATCGACAACTTCGAAACCCACATCGTGCCGATCATCGCCGACATCGATGCTGGCTTCGGTAACGAAGAAGCCTGTTACCTGCTCGCCAAGAAGATGATCGAAGCCGGCGCATGCTGCATCCAGGTTGAAAACCAGGTGAGCGATGCCAAGCAGTGCGGTCACCAAGACGGCAAGGTCACCGTTCCGCACGAAGACTTCAATGCCAAGATCAACGCCATCCGTTACGCCTTCCTCGAACTCGGCGTCGACGACGGTGTGATCGTTGCTCGTACCGACTCCCTCGGTGCTGGCCTCACCCAGAAGCTTCCTGTGCCTCAAGAAGCTGGCGACATGGCCAGCCAGTACCTGGCATTCCTCGAAGTCGACGAAGTCGGTATCGACGACGTACAAGACGGCGAAGTTCTGCTCAAGCAAGACGGCAAGCTCGTACGCCCCGTTCGCCTGCCAAACGGTCTCTACAAGTTCCGCGATGGCACCGGCGAAGAACGCTGCGTGCTCGACGGCATCAACAGCCTGCAAAACGGGGCCGATCTTCTGTGGATCGAAACCGCGACGCCAAACGTTGGCGCCATTGGTGACATGGTGCGCTCGATCCGCGAGGTCATGCCCAACGCCAAGTTGGTCTACAACAACTCGCCATCATTCAACTGGACGCTCAACATGCGCCAGCAGGTCTTCGACGACTGGGCAGCCGAAGGCAAGGACATGGCGGCCTACAGCCGTGACGATCTCATGAGCGTCACCTACGACGACACCCCACTGGGTGGCGAAGCCGACAGCCGCATCCAAAGCTTCCAAGCCGACGGCGCTCGCGAAGCCGGCATCTTCCATCACCTGATCACCCTGCCGACCTACCACACCGCAGCATTGTCTACCGACAATCTGGCTCGTGGCTACTTCGGCAAGGAAGGCATGCTGGCCTACGTCGAAGGTGTGCAGCGCAAGGAGATCCGCCAGGGCATCCAGACCGTTAAGCACCAGGACATGGCCGGATCAAACATCGGTGATGACCACAAGGAATACTTCGGTGGCGACAAGGCTCTCAAGGCCGGCGGCGCCGACAACACAATGAACCAGTTCTAACTGGCATCCACTAACGCAAATTAGGAGCCTGGTGTACGTATTTCGTACACCAGGCTCCTAATTTTGTTTTTGGGTCTGCTCCATGTGGAGCGCGTTGTACACATCGTTCACTATCGAGACGGGTGAGTTGGTGTAGGTCTTCCACGTGAACTGCAATACGGTCCATCCCGACAGGGTGACGCGGTTCTGGCGGGTTCGATCGTGCTCAAAGGCGTGCCCATTCAGGTGCCATTTCTTGCTGTCGCATTCGATCGCGATCCTCAGATCTGGAAACGCGATGTCGGCCCGAGCGAGGAGTCGATCGCCTTGAAAAATCTCGTGTTCGTAGACGAAGCCGCCCATGCCAGCGTCGGCTAGTAACTGGCCAACCAGCCGATTGAACTTGCTGTCTGGCACCGTCTTGTCGCCGTAGCGCTCTTCGAGAAGCGCGTGCAGTCGGCCGCAACCGTCGCGGCCTTTGGCCGAACTCCGGGCCCAGATTGCATAGAGATCGGGCCAATCAAGTCGACCGTCTCGAAGTACCGCGTCGACGGTCCATTCGAGCCGCACCCGCCCGACGTTCGAGGCAACATCAAGGACGGTCCTTGCGAGTCCCGTTACCGGAACGCCATCAATCTCGCACGGATCAGTAAGCGCCATCTGCGTGGATCTATGGATACCGATGCCATGGCGCGGTTTGGGTCGTCGAGTCTGGGCAACCACCACTTCGATTCGCGTTTGATCCCAGCCGTCGATTCGATGAATCGTGGCCGCCGTGCCGTGGCTGGCAAGGCCTTGGACACTCAGCACGGCTGCCCGCACGTTTCCCTTCCACGTTTCTGGGCTACCGGTGAGTCGGAAGACCCCTGGTGCCAGTCGGGACCATTGGCCCGTTGATACGCGATGGGCAATTTGTCGATCACTAAGACCAAACGCCTGTGCCTCGATGCGGCTGACAATTCCGTGGTGGCCCGCAAGATGTTGCGTAACCGAATCCATAGTCTTCCCCTGGCTGACTAGCTGTGCAGGGAAGCTGACGCCACGGTACGCCATCTATCACGAGTAGGCCAGCGCAGATGCTTCTTAGGAGCGCCATGTACCTATTTCGTACATAGCGCTCCTAATTTGCGTTGAAGCGGGGTGGGATGCCTTTGGGTAGGGGGACTTCGAAGGCGTTCAGTAGGAAGCTGATCTGGCAGTAGTAGCCAATGGTGTGGGTCAGGTCGATGATTCCGTCGACGTCGACCGCTGCGAGTGCGGCGTCGTAGATGGGCTGGTCCACTCGGCCCGTGGTGACCAGCGCAATGGTGTAGGCATACACAGCGGCTTCGGCGTCGTCGTCGAACAGGGGAGTGGTGCCCGCGGCCAGAGCATCAACGATCGTTGGGTCGATCCCGGCATCGAGGGCCAGGGCGCTGTGGGCCCAGAATTCGAATTCAGACTTCCAGTGAGCCCCTACGGTGGTGATCGCAAGCTCGAGCAGCCGAGCATCGAGAGAACTGTCGAAGCGAATCACGCCGCCGACCTTGATCAGGTGTTCGCCAAGATCCGGGCGACGAACGAACGATTCGAACGGGCCAGCGAGGCGCCCCTCGGCGGTGGTCAGATCAAGTGCATCACCGCGCGACGCCACGATGGCATCCCACAAGGCCCGCTGTTGCGGATCGGTGTCGTCATAGGTCAAAAGGGGCAGTCGGCTCATAGGCAAAACCGTAGTCATGGCGGCCCACAGTTAGTTCTTCTGACTGCTTGAACACCGACTGTTGCGGCCGATATAAACCCGATGGCTTCTTTCCGTAACGTGCTGCTTGGCCTGCTGGTCCTGGTGCTCGTAGGTGTCCTGGTTCCGATTGTGGCGCGACCGGCGACTGCTGACGCCCAGTCGTCCGATGTCGTGATCAGCGAATTTCTGGCGGTCAACGCGACGACATTGGCGGACAACACCGGCGACTTCTCTGACTGGATTGAGCTGCACAACACCAGCGGGGCTGCCCTGGATCTCGATGGCTGGTTGATCGCCGACGGCTCGGAACTCTTCATCTTTCCGATCGGCACGATGATCGCCAGCAACGAATATCTCGTCATCTGGGCCTCAGGCGACATCACCCGATCGACCCCCACCGAGTTGCATCTTCCGTTCAAGCTCAGCGGTTCTGGCGAGTCGCTGACGCTGACTGATGCGAACGGGATCGCGTCTAGTCCAAGCTGGCCCGGACCCACGACCTATCCGGTTCAGTTCGAAGACGACTCCTACGGCATTGCATCTGGCGGTCAGATTCGCTACTTCAGTACCCCAACACCCGGTAGCGCCAACGGAAGTGGCGTGGGCGGGCTCGTCGACACGGTTTCGTTCTCGGTCGACCACGGCTTCTACACGAGCGCCCAGACACTGGTGCTCGACACGGCAACACCGGGTGCAACGATTCGCTACACGACCAACGGCGACGTTCCGACGTCGACCGTGGGCACCGCGGTGGCCGCCGGATCGGCGATCACTGTGGCTGCAACTACGACGGTTCGAGCTGTGGCCTACCGCGACGGTTGGATCACCAGCCCGGTCGAGACTCGCAGCTATTTGTTCACCGCGGACATCATTCAACAGGGCCAACCAACTGGCTGGCCGACGGGCCCCATCAACGGTCAGGCGTTGGACTACGGCATGGACCCCAACGTGGTCACCGGCAACGAAGCCGCAGTGCAAGCTGCGCTGACAGGCATCCCAACCATCTCGATTGTCACTGATGTCGACAACCTGGTTGACCCCACGACCGGTATCTATGTGAACGCTTCTGAGCGAGGCGATGCATGGGAGCGCCAAGCCGGCGTTGAACTCATCGACCCCAACGGCCTTGAGACCGGCTTTGATATCGAAGCCGGCATTCGGATCCGCGGGGGCTATAGCCGCCATGACAACAACCCCAAACACGCGCTCCGCTTGTACTTCCGAGACGACTACGAGAGCGAACTCGAGTATCCATTCTTTGGCGACGAGGGTGTGGATCAGTTCGAGATCATGGATCTGCGTAGTGCCTCGAACTACGCCTGGTCATGGCGCCACACCACCGAAGCCACCTTCATCGACGAGTTGTGGAGCCGTGATACTCAAGCGGCGATGGGCCAGCCGTACACCCGTTCACGCCCGTATCACGTGTATCTCAACGGCGTGTACTGGGGTCTGTATCAAAGCCAGGAACGCGTCTCGGGTGAATATGGCGAGACCTACTTCGGCGGCGACGAAGACGACTACGACGTGGTCAAGCGCAACGCTCCCGGCCGTGAAATGGAAGCTGGCGACGGCACCGACACCGCGTGGAAGTCACTGTTCCCCTTGGTGAGCGACCTGAGCGTCACCGATACCGAGTTCGACCAGATTGCGACGCAGGTCGACATCGTGAACCTGGCCGACTACTACCTGCTCCACTTCTGGACCGGCGACTTCGACGGATCACCAAGCCGGTACTTCGGCTGGAACGAATCGAACAACTGGTTCGCGCTGCGCAACCGCAATGGTGTGGGTGCCGCCGCCAAATGGCAGTTCTTCGACCACGACAGCGAGCACTCATTGTGTGCCGCATCGTTCAACGAGAACATGGACAACACCACGCCATTCAATTTGAACGCGACGCAGGGTGACCAGTTCATGGCGCCCGCATACCTCCATCAGGCTCTGATCACCAACGATGCGTATCGCCAGATATTCATGGATCGCATCGAGCTACACATGCTGACCCCCGGCGGAGCGCTCACGGTGCCCGAGGCACTCGCTCGCTTTGAAACCCGAGTCACCGAAGTCAGCCCAGCCATCGAAGGCGAGTCTGCTCGCTGGGGCGACGGCGGCGGCGAACCAGCCTATGGACGCACTGAATGGCAGATCGGACTCGATGAAAAGCGAGCCTGCTTCGCCAAGCGCGAAAACGTAGTCACCGCACAACTACAGGCCGACGGCCTGTGGCCGCTCACAAGCTCGCCGTTGATCAGCCCGTCGTCAGGCGCAGTGCCCTTTGGCACCGACGTACTGGTCGATCCAGTCGGACAACTAGGAACGCTGTACTACACAACCGACGGTGCCGATCCACGACAGACCGATGGTTCGGTCGCTGCGTCGGCTCAGCTCTTCACCGGCGTGTTCCCGGTGGCAGGAGACATGACGGTACTGGCCCGAGTCCTCGACGCTGGCCAATGGTCGCCGCTGGCCGAAGCGACGTACTTCTTGTCCTCGCCCGCTGGGCCAGTCACGGTCGCCCTGAATGAGTTCAACGCCGTCTCATCTAGCAAATACCTTGGCGACGGCACTGCTGCTGACACGGCGAACGGGTCAGATGCGACCTTTGGTCGAGTGGCCGGTAACGGCGGCGACTGGTTCGAATTGGTCATTATCGAAGATGATCTCGACATTCGTGGCTGGACGTTCGAAGTGTGGGGTAGCGCAAACGGCCTGATGACCAATAACGCCTCGCTGACGCTGACGAATGACGATGTGTTCAATGGCCTCCGTAAGGGCACGTTGCTGACGGTGAGCGAAGATATCGACGACGATGTCTCGTACGACCCGATTCATGATGACTGGCACATCAATGTGCGGTCGAACAATGCGCTTTCGGGCACCTATGTAACTGCCGGGACCCAATCGAACTTCGGTATCAACAACTCTGACACCCAGATTGCGATCTTTGATGCCGCCGGCAGCCCAGTGCAGCTCCGAACTGGTGAGGGCACAGTGCCTGGCATCAGCGTGGGCTCAACCGAAGTCTTCAAACTCGAGGGCGCTCCAACGTCGTCGTTGACGCCGGACTCAGCGCTCTACGCCGATGGCACAAGCTCCACATGGGGCTTGCCAAATGTCTTCGGCGGTGGTCAGGTCCAGGACCTGACTGGTCTGCGAATCGTGTTTGGCGACGTCGACTGCGATGGCCAAATTACTATCGGCGATGCATTGATGATCGCCCAGTACTCGGTGTTGACTCGCAGCGAGACCAGCACGTGCCCGCTGGCGGATCCAGCAACCCAGCTCTTTGTTGCCGGTGGCGACGTCGACGACAGCGCTTCGGTCGATATCGGCGATGCGCTATTGATCGCTCAATGCACCGTGGGACTGACCAACGAGTTCTGCACCGGCTAACGTCGCTTCTTCACAGCCGACCGCCTGGTTCCTCCGGACTAGCTTGAATCCCGGCGGAATTGGCCGATATACAGATGGTGATGTCACTTCGCAGAATCGCGTTTGGTCTACTCGCACTGGCCGTTTTTGGCGTCCTCGTGCCAGCGGTAGCCCGGCCCGCCACCGCCGATGCGCAAACCACCGATGTGGTGATCAGCGAGTTTCTGGCGATCAACGCAACGACGCTGGCCGATAACACCGGCGACTTCTCTGACTGGATTGAGCTGCACAACACCAGCGGGGCTGCTCTCGATCTCGATGGCTGGTTGATTGCCGACGGCTCCGAACTCTTCATCTTTCCGATCGGCACCACGATCGCAAGCGATGAATATCTTGTCATCTGGGCCTCGGGCGACATCACCCGATCGACCCCCACCGAGTTGCATCTTCCGTTCAAGCTCAGCGGTTCTGGCGAGTCACTGACGCTCACGGACCCCAACGGGATCATGGCCGAGCCGAGCTGGGCCGCTCCTGCGGTGTACCCGGCCCAATTCGAAGATGGCTCCTACGGCATCGCCTCCGGGGGTGAAATTCGGTACTTCACCACGCCGACACCCGGGAGCGCGAACGGCAGTGGCCTCGGCGGGCTCGTCGACGCAGTCTCGTTCTCGGTCGAACATGGCTTCTACACCAGTGCACAATCGCTGGTGCTCGACACGTCGACGCCGGGAGCGACAATTCGTTACACAACCAACGGTGATGAACCATCGCCCTCAGTAGGTTCGGTGATCACTCCCGGTACCGCGATCACCGTCGACAGCACCGAAACGATTCGAGCAGTGGCGTATCGAGACGGTTGGATCTCCAGCCCGATCGAGACCCGTAGCTACCTGTTCACCAGCGACATCATCCAGCAAGGTGATCCTGCGGGATGGCCAACCGGGTCCGTAAATGGCCAGGCGCTGGACTACGGCATGGACCCCAACGTTGTGACCGGCAACGAGTCTGCCGTACAAGCTGCGCTCACGGGCATTCCGACGATCTCGATCGTGACCGAAATCGACAACCTGTTTGACCCGGCGACGGGCATTTATGTGAATGCCGATCAGCGAGGCTCCGATTGGGAACGACGGGCTTCGGTGGAACTCATCGATCCCAGCGGCGCCCAAGTCGGCTTCGACATCGAGGCCGGCCTCCGCATCCGTGGCGGCTTCAGCCGTTCCGACAACAACCCCAAGCACGCCCTGCGGGTCTACTTCCGTAACGACTACGAGAGCCAGCTCGCCTATCCGCTGTTCGGCGACGAAGGCGTGGACCAGTTCGAAATCATGGACCTGCGCACCTCGTCGAACTACGCCTGGTCGTGGCGCCACAGCCGCACCGCCACCTTCCTCGACGAACTCTGGAGCCGTGACACCCAAGCCGCCATGGGTCAGCCCTACACCCGGTCTCGTCAGTATCACGTGTACCTGAACGGCACGTATTGGGGCTTGCACATGAGCCAGGAACGCGTCTCGGGCGAATACGGCGAAACCTATTTCGGTGGCGACGAAGACGACTACGACGTGGTCAAGCGCAACGCTCCGGGCCGCGAGACCGAAGCCGGCGACGGCACCGACGTGGCCTGGAAATCGCTGTACCCGCTTATCAGCGACCTCGATGTCACCGACACTGAATACGCCCAGATCGGCGACCAGGTCGACCTCGTGAACCTGGCTGACTACTACCTGCTCCACTTCTGGACGGGCGACTTCGACGGCTCGCCGAGCTGGTACTTCCGTGATGTCGGTAGCTGGCAGCACTCGAACAACTGGTTTGCCCTGCGCAACCGCAATGGCGTGGGCGAAGCCGCTAAGTGGCGCTTCTTCGACCACGACAGCGAACACTCGTTGTGTGCCAACGGCGGACCTGGTCTGGAAGAGACCATCGACAACACCACACCGTGGAATCTGAATACGGGTCTCGGTGACCAGTACATGAGCCCGGCGTGGCTCCATGCTGCGCTGATCTCGAACGCCACCTATCGCCAGGTGTTTGCTGACCGGGTGCAACTGCATATGTTGACGCCGGGCGGAGCCCTGACCCTGCCCGAAGCGCTTGCTCGACTTGAAACTCGCGTTGCTGAAGTGAGCCCTGCTATCGAGGCCGAATCTGCCCGCTGGGGCGACGGTGGTGGCGAACCGGCCTACGGTCGCAGCGACTGGGAGTACGGCGTGCAACTCAAGCGCGACTGTTTCGCCGACCGGCAACCAATCGTAGAGAACCAGCTTCGCGACGACGGCCTATGGCCGTTGTCAGATCCACCGTCGATCAACCCTGCGGCGGGACCAGTTCCCTATGGAACCAACGTTGTGATCGACGATGTCGGCGTGTCCGGCACCACGTATTACACGACCGACGGCTCTGATCCCCGAGCCGAAGATGGCTCCGTAAGCGCCACGGCTCAGACCTTTGGCGGACCGTTCTCCATCGTGGGCGACATCACCGTGAAAGCTCGGATCTTGAGTGGTGGCCAATGGTCGCCACTGGCCGAAGCTGCATACGTGCTGTCGTCACCAGCCGGTCCGGTCACCATGGCCGTCAACGAGTTCAACGCGGTGTCTGCAGGCAAGTTCTTGGGCGACGGCACGATCGCCGACATCGCAAACGGCTCAGACGCCACATTCGGTCGGGTCGACAACAACGGCGGCGACTGGTTCGAAATGGTCATCATCGAAGATGATCTCGACATTCGTGGTTGGACCTTCGAAGTCTGGAACATCGACAACGGCATCATCACGAACAACGCGACCCTGACGCTGACAAACGACGACGTGTTCAACGGACTGCGTAAGGGCACGTTGCTGACGGTGAGCGAAGACATCGACGACGACGTGTCTTATGACCCGATCCATGATGACTGGCACATCAATGTGCGGTCGAATAACTCGCTGTCCGGCGCCTACGTAACCACGGCGTCGCAATCGAACTTCGGTATCAATAACTCCGACACCCAGATAGCGATCTTCGATGCGGCTGGCATCCCGGTGCAGCTTCGCACTGGCGAGGGCACCGTTCCTGACGTCAGCGTGAGCTCCACCGAAGTGTTCAAGCTCGAAGGCGCACCAACAACATCGCTGACACCTGACTCGGCGCTCTATTCCGACGGCACAACGTCGACATGGGGCCTGCCAAATGTCTTCGACGGCGGTCAGGTGCAAGATCTGTCCGACCTACGAATCGTGTTCGGCGACGTCGACTGCGATGGGGTCCTGAGCATCGGCGATGCCTTGATGATCGCCCAGTACTCAGTGCTGACTCGTAGCGAGACCGATACATGCCCACTCGCTAGCCCCACGACGCAGCTCTTCGTAGCCGCCGGAGATGTCGACGACAGCGACTCGGTCGATATCGGCGATGCGCTGCTGATCGCTCAGTGCACGGTGGGGCTCACCAACCAGTTCTGCACTGACTGAACGCTGATCTACCGGGCGGCCCTACCGGGCTGGTTGGGCACTCACGCGTTGTTCGTGGGCCAGGGCATACAGGCCCGCAGCGCCCACGATTCCTGAGCCAATGAACGTGAGCGTGTCCGGGACATCGCCGAACACCACGATCTGCAAGATGATCGCAAAGATGAGTACCGAGTAACGGAAGGGCGCCGTAAAACTGATGTCGCCGGTGCGCACTGCATTGACCGACGCCACATAGCCCAGGCTCAAGAAGCAGGCGCCGCTCGCTAACAACAGCAATGTGCTGGTGTCAGGACGTTCCCAGCCAGCAAAGATCGTGATCACGGCTCCCATGGTGGTGATCACCACCCCGGTACCCAGGGCGACTGCGGTGCCGGGCATGGCCGCCGAGATGTTACGAGTGGCGAGTTCTCGCACCACGATGAGCCCCACGGTGATAACCCCACCAAGGAACCAGGGACTGAAATCGTCGCCGCCCGGCTTGATGATGAACAGCACGCCCACGAGTCCAATAACCAGCGCGATAACCCGGTGCACGCTGACTTTCTCTCGCAGCAGCCGGGCACCAGCGAAGGTGACGGCAACCGGGAGTAGTTGCATGACGGCGGTTAACCCTGCGATCGGCACCTTGGTGAGCGTGATCAGATAGGCGACGGTTCCCACGGCTTCCATCGCAAAGCGGAGCAGTAGCGGTCGTTCAAGATAGGCCCGCACCGGAACTGCCACGCCGCGGACGCGAACGATGACCGCAAGCAGTGCCACCACCACCAGGCCGCGCAGGAAGACTGCCTGAAACAGTGGCAGGTCTTCGGCGGCGCGTTTAATGAAGGCATCGTTGACGACATAGCCAAACATGCCAGCTGTCATCCACGCGGCACCAGTGAGGTTGTCGCTCCGAGACGTCACCCGGTTCGGCTAGAGATTCTTCTTCCACTCGGCCAGGGAGGCCGATTCGGCACCAATGCTGGTCGAGTCGCCGTGCCCGGTGTGCACGATGGTGTCGGCGGGCAGCGTGAAGAGCTTGTGTTCGATCGATTCCAGGATCCCGGGGTAGCTCGAGAATGAGCGGCCGGTGGCACCAGGGCCGCCGTGGAAGAGGGTGTCACCCGAGAACAGCACGCCCTCGCCTGGCAGGTGCAGACAGCAGCCGCCTGGCGAGTGGCCTGGGGTGTGGATCACGGAAATATCAATGCCGCCAACAGTGAACGATTGGCCGTGGCTCAATGGAGCGTCGACCCGACGGTCGGCATACACGGCTTCCCACAACATGGTGTCGTCGGGGTGCAGCCAGATCGGTGCATCGAAATGCTCAGCAACCTCGGCGGCAGCATTGATGTGATCGTTATGGGCATGGGTGCACACGATTGCTTTGAGCGTGCGGTCGCCAACAGCGCCAATGATGGCCTCGTGGTCATGTGCGCAGTCGAAGACGACACATTCTCGGTCGTCGCCGACGATCCACACATTGTTGTCTACGTCGAAGTCTTCGCCGTCGAGCGAGAAGATGCCCGAGGTGGTCAGATGATCAATGGAACCCATAACGCGACTCTATCTAGCGCAGGTTGCGAGCGAAGAGATCGTGCATACGTTCCCAGTGGCGTTCTGAAGCTGGCTGGTCGTATTGGGGGCGCTCGGCGAAGGCAAAGCCGTGTTCGGTGCCGGGATACCACTCGACCTGTCCGGTCGCGGTAGACGCTTCGAGCGCTGCTGCGAATGCATCGATCATCTCGGGTGGCGCATAGCTGTCGGTTTCTGCGGCACCGATGTAGATCTCGCCGTTGACTGAGTCGAGATGTCGGTGCGGCGAGTCGTCGGCATCGTCAACCAGTCGCACGCCGTGGAACGAGGCACCGGCAACAACATTGTCGTGGGCCGCAGCAACCATCACGGCGAACGGACCACTCATGCAATAGCCGACCACCCCGACTTTGGCCGTGTTAGCTGCCGGGTCGTTCGCAGCATGGGCCATCATGGCGCCGGTGTCGTTGTTGACCATCTCGTTCGACAGGTTGGCCATGAGCTCAAACATGCGATCGCGATCACCCGTCTCGAAGACGTTGAACTCGCGAACGTCGCGGTAGTAGAGCTGGCTGGTCATCACGTAGTAGCCAGCGGTGCCCAAACGGCTTGCCATGTCGCGGATCTCTTTGCGCATGCCCGGCGCATCCATCAAGAAGAGTACGACGGGGTAGGGCCCGGGGCCGTCGGGGCGCACCACCCATGTAGGCATGTCGCCGTCGTCGGTGGTGATGTCAAAGTGCTCTTCCTGCATGGGGCGACCGTAGTTGAGGGCTTCGCGATCCACGAAACAAGAGCCTTCGAAGTGCCCGTTCGGTTATCTGGGAGGTTGCACGCTCGGCAAGGATGAGACCGCCATGGCAGATGAACAACTGAACAATGACGAACCAACAGCCGAAGACCGCGCTCGGGTTGTGCTCGCCGCCCAAATGCGGCGAGGTATGCATCTCCTGGTCGGGCGCGAGCCGAACGCCGACGACATGATGGTGTTGGCCCAGGCACTAGAGGGCCACTTCGACAAATTGGCGGCCATGCCAGCGCGGCAGCGATCAACCAGAGCCTGGCAGGGTCCCGAAGCAATTGCGCCGCCGGCCGATGGCGAAGCCTTCGCTGACTCTTTGGACCGCCCGGTGAGTGGGTCAGGGAATCCGTTCAGCATTCCTATGGAGATGTATCGCGACGGCGACGCCGTGGTGAGCACCGTGACACTCGACGCGGCATTCGAGGGTGCTCCCGGTCGATCCCATGGTGGGTTCGTCTCGGCGATCTTCGACGACTTGCTGGGCTCGCTACCGATGCTGGAACACAAGATTGGGTTTACCGGGTCACTGACAATCAGGTACGTGGCGCCGTCGCCTGTGTTCGAACCCGTGACCTATCGCGGTTGGGTCGACCGGGTCGAAGGAAAGAAGATCTTCGTACTCGGCGAGGCCCACCATGGCGACACGCTGGTCACGTCGGCGAGTGGTCTCTTTATTGACGCGACGGAAATGATGGCTGCCCTCTACGGTGCCTGAGTGAGTAACACCAAGCTGGGCACCAGCGACCACACCACAGAGCGAAGTGACCGCAGCGTCATCTTGTATCTGTCCTTCCTGGGCGTGTTACTCGCTACCGGCATCGACATTGCTCTGCCGGCCTACGACGCGATCGAGGAAGGCCTCGAAGGCTCCTCGAACGTCTCTCTGATCATCACCCTGTACGTGATTGGCATGGCGCTAGGCCAGCTTGTGGCCGGCCCGGTGGCTGACCGATTCGGTCGCCGGCCCGCGGTTCTTGGCGGTCTCGCGCTCTATGCCGTGGGTGCGATCGCTTCGGCATTGGCGCCATCGTTTGGGTGGCTCCTCATCGCTCGGTTGATCTGGGGCCTGGGGGCCGCAGCGCCTGCTGGGCTGCGCTCGGCGGTCACCCGCGATCTGTACAGCGGCGACAAGATGGCTCGCATCACCACGATCATGATGGCGGTCTTCCTGCTGGGGCCCATCTTCGTGCCGCTGCTCGGTGATCTCATCATCCGGGTCGCTCCCTGGCAAGTGATCTTCTGGTTCGCTGCTGGCTTGGCGGTTATTGGTGCACTGTGGTGTGCGCGCTTTGGCGAGACCCTGGCCCCCGAGAACCAACGACCATTACAACTCGGCAAGATCTGGCAGGGCATCAAGGTCGTGGTACGTACCCGCGTCACGTTCGGACACATGCTGGCGAACATCTTCTTGACCGGAGCCTTCTTCATCTTCCTGGGCAGCTCCCAGCCGGTCTTCGACCAGGTCTATGACCGGTCATCGCAGTTCGCTGTCTTCTTCGCGCTCACCGGGGCGTTGACGGTCGGACCGCTCATTCTCAACAACCGATTCATCAAGCGATATGGCGCTCGACGCATGTCGATGCTCGCCTGTGCAAACGCCGCCGCACTGGCGATCGCTGGGGTTATCCCGACACTGCTGCTCGACGGCCGCCCGAGCTTCTGGCTGTGGTACTCGTGGCTCGTGCTGGTGACGAGCTCGCTGACGCTGGCTACTCCGTCGATCACCGCGTTGGCATTGGAGCCGATGGGCGAGCTTGCCGGCACGGCTTCGTCGCTGCTGTTCTTCAGCGGGTTCGCCTTTGGTGCCGTGCTGGCGGCGCTGTTCGACCGATTGGTCGAAGACACCGTTACCCCGTGCGTGGTGGGGTTCGCGTTGTATGGCT
>JAULCF010813458.1:0-19576 GCA_032361265.1 Devaleraea mollis | reverse complement strand
TACCAGGGCTTCAGCGACTCGGCAGTTTCGGGATCCTCGACGGTTTCTTCGATGCGGTTGTGGATGCGCATCATGGCGTCGATGTTGGCGTTCTCTTGGCGGCGGACCTTCTCTTCTTGGGTTATGCCCTTGAGGTCCTTGCGCTTCTCGGCCTGATAGCGGAACTTGTCGATGATCTTTTGGCGACGCTTACCTTGCCACCCGGGTTCGAGCTTGTCGGCCCAGGCCGGATCGGTTTCCCAGTCATCGCGAATGTCGATCGACGACGGCGTGCGTTGGAACACGTGCAGCGACTTGGCGTTGGCGCCCAGGTTCGGCACGATCTGTACCGCACTTGCGCCAGTGCCGATGATGCCGACCCGCCGGTCGGCAAGGTTCTCGAGATCGGCACCGGTGAGGTCATAGTCCCAGCGCGACGTGTGGAACGACTTCCCCTCGAAGGTTTCCATACCTTCGATTAGTGCCAGGCGGGGTTTGGCGAGTGTGCCGTTCGCGCAGATCACGAAGCGGGCGCGCATGGTGTCGCCGCGGTCGGTCGTGACTTCCCAGACCTGATCAGCTTCGATCCACGTGGTGGTGGTGACCGTGGTCTGGAAGACGGCGAGGTCATACAGGTCGTACTTGCGAGCGATCGCCTGGCAGTGAGCCAGAATCTCGGGACCGCCGGCGTAGTGGCGCGTCGGCACATAGTCCAGTTCGTCGAGCAGCGGCAGATAGTCGTAGCTCACCACGTCGCACGCCACGCCGGGATAGCGGTTCCAGTACCAGGTGCCGCCAACGTCGGCGCCCCGTTCCACGATGCGGATGCTCTCGACGCCGCGTTGACGCAGTCGGGCCGACGTGAGCAACGCGGAGAAGCCGCCACCGATGAACAGCACCTCGACCTCGTCGACGATGGGTTCGCGGTCGATGACCTTCTCGGCGTACGGATCTTTTTCGTAGTCTGCGAACTCGCCGTCGAGCGCCCGGTATTGCTCAGTGCCCGGGGGGCGGTAGTCAAGCCGCACATCGCGCTGTTCGGCGTACTTGGACTTGATGTCGTCGTAGAACTCTTGCGGCGGGCGTTCGCGCTTGTTGTAGTCGGAGATATCCGCGTTCATCTGGAAACTCGCCGACAGGTCTTTCTTCTCGTCGGCCTTCTTCGTCGCATCATCTGCCATATCTGCAGTCTCGCGCGCCAGACACGACCGTCTACAGTCGGCGCATGGAGCAAGCACCTCGTCCGTTGGCCGGCATCAAGGTCCTAGACCTTTCTCGGGTATTCGCCGGGCCAGTGTGTGGGCGCATCCTTTCGGACCTCGGCGCCGACGTGGTCAAGGTCGAACCACCCGAAGGCGACGTGACCCGATTGTGGGGGCGCAAGGCCGCCGGCCTGAGCACCTATTACGTGCAGCAGAACGTGGGCAAGCAGAACATCAGCATTGATCTGCGAGCCGACGGCGGGCCTGAACTGGTTCGCCAGCTGGTCGAACATGCCGACATCGTGATCGAGAACTTCCGCCCCGGTGTCATGGCCAAGTACGGCCTCGACTACGACTCGCTCAAAGCTGTGAAGCCCGACCTGGTCATGGTCTCGATTAGTGGGTTCGGCCAAGATGGCCCCGAGTCCGGCCGAGCCGCCTACGCAGCCATCCTGCACGGCGAGGCCGGCGCGATCGATGTGAGCAATGGCATCGCTGCTGCCCACGACGTCAGCTTCAGTGCCGCCGACGTTTTGAGCGGCATGCACGGTGTCATCGGTTTACTCGCGGCATTGCGGGTGCGCGATCAGACTGGCATCGGCCAGCATGTCGATATCGCGATGATGGACGTCATGACATTCTCGAGCGATGGGGCACAAGCAATCCTCGACGATGCTGGCCACGAACCCCGCGGCGCGCAACTCTTCGAAGCGACCGGCGGGCCGATCCTGCTAGCTGGTGAAACGAAATGGTTCTGGCACCAGCTCAGCAAAATCCACGGCCTCGTCGATCCGGGATCATCGGAGCGCCCGGGTTCCGAGAAGAAGACCGACCGCAACCAGATCATCACGACCTGGCTGCTCAGCTTCCCCGACCGCGCCGCGCTCATCGCCGCGCTCGATGAAGCCAACCTGGCGTGGGGCAACCTGCGCAACTTGGGCGAGGTTCTCGACTCCCCCACGCTCCAACACCGCGACACCATCGCCACCATCGACAATCGCGACGGTGGTACACGTCCGATCGTGCGCTCGCCATACAAGATGTCAGCCAGCCCCACCCGTGACCCCGGCACCATCGCCATGCGGGGCGAACATAACCACGAAGTGCTCAACGAGTGGCTTGACATGTCGCTGACAGACGTCGACCAATTGGTTACTAGCAATGTGCTGCTCCATGATGAGTGGGCCGCACAACAGCACGACTGACCACAACCAGACCAAAACCGAGGAGCCATACCCATGCGTTTGAAGGATCAGGTAGCCATCATTACCGGAGCCGGAAGTGGTATCGGTGCCGAGAGTGCTCGCCGGTTTGTCGAGGAAGGCGCCAAAGTCCTCATCGCCGATATGCAAGACGACAAGGGCCAAGCAGTCGCCGACGAACTCGGTGACTCAGCCCGGTTCTTACATGTCGATGTATCGCAGGAGCAGCATGTCGAAGCAGCTGTTGCCGAAGCGGTTTCCACCTGGGGCAAGCTCGACATCATGTTCAATAACGCTGGCTTCGGCGGCGCGTTGGGCTCAATCGAGACCACCAGCGTCGAAGACTTTGACATCACCTTCGATGTGCTCGTCAAGGGTGTCTTCCTGGGAATCAAGCATGCCATTCCGGCCATGCGCGATGCCGGTGGCGGCTCGATCATCAACACCGCGTCGGTTGCGGGCCTGCAGGCGGGCTACTCGCCGCATCTGTACAGCGTGGCGAAGTCAGCCGTTATCCACCTGACTAAGTCGGTGGCGCTCGAAGTCGGCCAAGACAACATCCGCTGCAACTGCATTTGCCCCGGCATCATCGCCACTCCCCTGGCTGCTGGCCACCCGAAGACCACCGACGAACAACTCGACAAGCTCAAACGGGGTCTCGGCAAGACCCAGGTGCTCGGGCGCATCGGCGACCCCGTCGACATTGCCAACTCCGCGGTGTTCCTGGCCAGCAGCGAATCGGGTTTCATCACCGGCCATGCGCAGGTGGTCGACGGCGGCGCCTACGCCGGCAAGCCATGGGCTCGCCAAGGCGAATGGATTACCTCTGATCGCCCAATCCGCATGTATCGGCCCGAAGACAGGTGAGTGCCCGGGCGCTGGCAAAGCTATTCGGGACTTTCCACAACATCAGTTACTACGCACCCGAGATGAAGGCGTTTGCCGACGTGGGCTTGCCGGAGTACTGGCGCGCCTACATGGCGTATCGCTCCGCACCAATGGGAATCGTGCCGCCGTCGGTCGTCGAGTCCACGTTCTACAACTTCTCGCCGTCTCACGTGCACGCAAGCATTCCGTCAGCGTGGGCCGCCACCAATCCAACCGACGTGCTGGCACTGCGTGATCGCTGCATCGCAGCAGCACTTGCGCGTGGGCTCGGAGAAGGCCCAGATCTGAGCGCAATTGCTGAGGCGGCCGATCTCGCGTTGCCGCCGATACTGGCGTGCGAAGCCGGCGCTCGGCCACTGTTCGCCGCCCACCGCGAGCTACCGGTACCAACCGACCCCATCATGCGGCTCTGGTTCGCGTGCACCTTGTGGCGCGAACATCGCGGCGATGGTCACAACATTGCGCTTGCAGCCGCCGAGATCGACGGCATCGAATGCCATGTGCTGCTGGCGGCTAAGGGCGTGGGTACCAAAGACATCATCGGCACGATTCGCGGCTGGAGCTCCGACGCCTGGGATCAGGCCCAGAACCGTCTCGTCGAGCGCGGCTTGGTGACCGCAGCTGGAGCCTTCACCGACGCCGGTGAACAGCTGCGATCCGACATCGAAACCCACACTGATCGGCTCGCCGCTGCGCCTCGCGAGCTGCTCGGCGACCACGGTGACCGACTCTTGGAACGACTCGAGCCGCTCGTCGGCCAGTTGATTGGCTCTGGAGCGGTGCCCGGGCGCTGGCCACCGAAGGAGTCACCGAAATAGCGCGGGCGGCTGGGTGAGCAGTGCTGGGTCGAAAGAACTAGGGTTTCCCTCGGAGTACGGGCTCACTATTTCCCCAGAGGACTAATACAAATGACATTCGGTAAACGCAGCGGCATGATCTTTTTGATCATCGCTCTCTTCTCGGTTCTTGTCACGGCGCCAGCCGATGCACAAGTAGGCGAACCAACAGCAGCGGAGGCGCCTCGCGGGCGCGACATTCCGCTGCAGATCCTTGCGATCAATGACTTTCACGGCAATATTGCCACCAGCTCAGGTTCCTTTGGGGGCGTGGGTCGAGCTGACTTCTTGGCGGCGAACATCGCCAAGGCCGAGGCCAATGTTCGGCACTCGATCTTCGTATCTGCGGGCGACCTCATCGGCGCCTCGCCGCTGATCTCTGCGCTGTTCCACGATGAACCAACCATCGAAGCAATGAACATGATGGGTCTCGACATCAACGCCGTGGGTAACCATGAGTTCGATGAAGGCCCTGCTGAGCTCCTACGCATGGCCAATGGCGGAACTCATCCGACCGATGGCGATCTCGACGGCACCCCATTCGCAGGTGCCGATTTTGAGTTCTTGGCCGCCAATGTTGTTGACCTCGATGGCAACACCATCTTTGCGCCCTTCACGATTCGCTACTACGACGGCGTGGCCGTTGCATTCATCGGCATGACCCTCGAAGGCACCCCTTCGATCGTGACCCCCAGCGGTGTCGCCGGTCTCACCTTCAAGGACGAAGTCGAAACCGTCAACCTGCTGATTCCACAGCTGACACAGCACGGCATCCAGTCATTCGTGGTGCTGCTGCACGAAGGTGGCTTCTCACCGGGCGGACAGAGCGACTGCAACGGTGGCCTCTCCGGACCAATTGCTGACATCACCCGTGGACTCGACGATGCCGTCGACCTGGTAATCGCTGGTCACACGAACGACGAGTTTGTCTGTGAGATCGACGGCAAGTGGGTCACGATGGCCGACAATCGTGGCCGTCTGTTCACCGATATCGACGTCACGTTGAACACGGCAACTGCCGACATGACCATCGAGGCCATCAACAATGTGCCGAACCTGCAAGAAGGCGTAACGCCGGTTGCAGCAGTTACTCGTCTTATCGACAAGTACGCCGCGCTGTCTTCTGGACTGTCGAATTCGGTTATTGGCCGCACGACTACCTCGATCTCTCGTACCGGCAACTTTGCTGGCGAGTCCGCTCTTGGTGACATCATCGCCGATGCACAACTTGCTGCGACCTCCAGCGCTGCCACTGGTGGCGCCCAGGTTGCATTCATGAACCCCGGCGGTATCCGGGCCGACATCAGCTATGACCGCAGCGGCATCGAGCAAAACGGCGAATTCACGTTCGGCGAAGCGTTCGGCACCCAGCCATTCGGCAACAGCCTGGTCACCATGACCTTGACTGGCGCCCAGATCGATGCGCTGCTCGAGCAGCAGTTCGATAACCCCGAAGCGGGTCGCAACCGGGTCCTGCAGGTCTCTACTGGCTTCGCATACTCGTGGAGTGGCGCTGCCGAAGCCGGGCAACGAGTCGACGATGCGTCGATCACGATCAACGGCGAACCTGTTGTGGCTGACCAGGAATACCGGGTCACCGTGAATAGCTTCTTGAGCGATGGCGGCGACAACTTCTCCGTCTTGCGTTCAGGCACCAACCGCCTCGGCGGCGAGGTTGACCTCGATGCGCTGGTCACCTACTTCGGCCAGAACACGCCGATCGCCCCGGGCCCACAGAACCGGATTACCCGTACCGGCTGAACCTGTTCTGGCTAGTCCAGCACAACCTAATTTCGAGCCTGCCTCGTCCCATTGGGACGGGGCAGGCTCGCGTCTGGCCCTCCGGCCCCTGGGTTACCGCCTGATGTGTCCTACCGCTTGAGGCCGGCCGCAGCTGCAGGCAGGAACATGGCGATGCCGAAGATGCCGCCCCCAATCTGCAACACACCTAGGTGGGTGACGCCGATGGTGATGACACCCAGAAGAGCCACGATATTGGTCGCGGCGACACCGGCGGGAGGGGCCGCACCCTTGGGATGTGACCACAACGCTGCGAGAGCGCTCACGCCGATGGTGATGCTGAACAAGCCCATCAGCCAACTCGTGCCTTGAAAGAGATCCCATGATGTGGCCACCTGTCCGTTGACATCGATGTCGCCTAGCGCGGCGAAACGAGTGCGGAGGTCAGTGCCGTTCAACTCGGTCGCATGCACGTAGGTGTGCAAGAGCCCAATGAACACGAAGCCAAGGCTGCCAATGAAATACATCCGTCGGGCGGGGGTGGTGTTCCGGGGCTCAGTCATGGGCTTACTGTCACATAGTGCCAGTTAATGTGCAACCTGTTTTGTGTCACACAGTGCCAGATAGTGGCGTTGGGTCGTCGACCGCAGAACGCGGACCATCACCTCAGGTAGGGTCGCCGCATGCTTCGCTGGGCGGTCCTTGGGACTGGGTTCATATCCAACACGGTGATCGAGGCGATTGCCCTGAGCGACGGTTCACGCGTCGATGTAATGGCCGGTCGCAACCGCAACAAGGTCGCGGACTTCCAGGAACAACACGACATTCCGCGCGGCGCGTCGTACGAAGACGCCATTGCTGACCCCGACATCGAAGCGATCTATATCGGACTGCCCAATCACCAGCATCACCCGTACGCCATTGCCGCGGCACAGGCCGGCAAGGCAGTGCTTTCAGAGAAGTCTCTGACAACCACCATGACCGATGCCCACGCACTCGTGGCAGCAGCAACAGATCACGGCACATTCTTCGTCGAAGGTCTGATGTATCTGTCGCACCCGATCCACCGTCGATTCGTGGAGCTAATGAACGACGGCCGCCTGGGCCAACTTCGATCTATCACTGCCCGCTACGGCGCCGACATCGGCCATCTTGTGAATCCCGCCGGACGGGGCACGATCTACAATCTGGGCTGTTACCCCGTGTCGCTCACCCACCTCGTGGTCCAGACCATGCTCGGCCGCGATGCATTTGCGGATCGCTCAGTGGCCGCATCAGGGCTGGTGAACGGCGACGACGCCACGGTGTCCGACGCTGGCCTGGTCGTGCGGTTCGGCAACGACGTGTTGGCCACTGTGCAATCCAGCGACAGCTACGGCAACACCAGCGAGTTCTCGGTTGCTGGCGACAACGGTGTGCTGCGCTTCGTGACCAATCCATGGCTACCCGAGGCTGGCGACAACATGATCAGCTGGCAACCCCACGGTGGCGATGGTGCGTTGTCAGAGCAGATCGTGGTGTCCGATCCGCATGATGCCTTCTACCATCAGATCAAGATGGTCGAACACCATGTCGAAGCCGGACACACCCAGGCCAGCCGTCCTTCTCCCCGCCTGGCCGACTCGCTCGAGATCATGGAACTGCTCACCGAATGGGAACGTTTGTGCCTCGGGGCCTAGGGGCCGACATCTCGGCCGATCTAGCCTGATCTGACATGGCTACCTGGCAACTCGACCCGACAACGACCCATATCAATCATGGTTCGTTCGGGGCCACACCCATCGAGGTCCTGGAACATCAAGGTGCGCTTCGCAGCCGCATGGAGCGCAATCCTGTCGATTTCATGATGCGCCAGTATCAGCCGTTACTGGAAGAGTCACGCGCTGCTGTGGCTGAGTTCGTGGGTGGCGATGCCGATGGGCTGGTCTTTGTGCCTAATGCCACCTATGGCGTGAACTCAGTGCTTCGCTCGTTGGAAACTGAGCTGCCGCCGGGCTCCGACATCGTGATCACCAATCACACCTACAACGCGTGCCGAAATGCGGCGGCCGAAACGGCTCGACGAATTGGGGGCCAACTTATTGTGGCCGACATTCCCTTTCCCATTGACGGCCCCGAAACTGTTGTCGAGGCCGTGTGCGCCGCAGTCACGCCAGCAACTCGGCTCGTGCTGATCGACCATGTGACCTCGGCGACCGCCCTGATCTTTCCCGTGCGCGAGATCGTTGCGGGCCTGCACCCTGACATGCTCGTGCTCGTCGACGGCGCGCATGCTCCCGGCATGATCGACGTCGACATCGCAGCTCTGGGCGCCAGCTTCTACACCGCCAACTGCCACAAATGGATGTGCGCTCCCAAAGGAGCGGCGTTGCTGTGGGTTGCCGAGCAGTTCCGGCCGACGACCGGCGCTGCCGCAGTCAGCCACGGCTACAACGACGGTTGGCCCCAAAGTTCATCACGGTTCCACGCCCAGTTCGATTGGACCGGCACCGATGATCCAACTGCTCGCCTATCGGTTCCGAAAGCGTTGTCGGTCATCGGTGAACACCGAACCGACGGATGGCCGGGCATCAGAGCATCGAACCATGAGCTCGTCATCGACGGTTACGCCGTGCTGTGTTCGGCCTTGGGCCTCAAGGCATCCGCTCCGCCCGAGATGATCGGTTCGATCGCGTCGCTGCCGCTCCCCCACGAGTGTCATCCAGGCATACCCGCACTCGGTGTCGTGGAACGTTTGCACGATGACTGGTCAATCGAAGTTCCGATATCGCCATGGCCATCGCCGGACCATCGACTGCTACGCATTTCGGCCCAGCAGTACAACACACTCGCTGACTATGAGCGGTTGGCCATGGCGCTGGTCGGGGCATCGTGAGCCGTGGTTTCTAGCCCGGTGAGGCAAATCCACCATCGTTAGGAGCCGCAGCCGTTGGTGCTGGGTCGTAGGTAGGAGCAGGCGGCACCACGGGCTGGGCCCATGACTGGACCGATGCAGGAGTGCGGGGCACAACTCCCGGGGGCGGCGGCAGGTTTGCGCCTGGGCGCTGACCCGGATGAACCGGAGGTGCAGTGGGTGGCGGGGGCGGTGCGGCACCCGGGCCTTGGGTGGCAGTGGCAATTGCGGTGAGGTAGTCCATCGATGGCACCGTCGGCGGCCGAGCCGCATGCGGCAAGCGTTCACTGACCAACAGTGCCACTTCGTCTGCGAGTCGAGCGCGAGCATCGTCTTCGAGATCGTGACGAGTCAGGAAGTCACGGACCAGCTGGTAGCCATCGTTGCCCAACCCTTGGGTGTCGACCGTTTGCGACCAGCCGATCAGATAGTGGGGAGCGTAAAAGTGCAGCGCGCCCGAGGGCAGCTTGTTGGCTGCATCTCGAATGACCATGGTGCCTGCGACCAGATCTCCCAAGCGTTGACCTCGTTTGGTGATCAGCGATGAGACCACAGCGACCGTGCCCGCGGTCATCAGCAGGTCAACAATTCCGAGCAGCGACCGGATGAACGCCTGCCGGAAACGGACCGGAGCCCCTTCGACGGTGACGACCCGGGTTTTTACGACCATCCGGCCGACGGTTCGTCCCCGATTGAACGTCTCCATCACCACCGGGTAACCCAGCACGATGATGATCAGGCCCACCAGTAGAACTACCAGCCCAAGAACGCCTGATCCCTGGCTGACCGCACCCACGAAGAACAGGAACGCAATGAGTACGACGACCTGCAGTGCCAAATCGATTGCGTAGGCGATCGATCGCGATCCCAAACCAGCTAGCTCGAAATCGAGCACGACGGCTTCGGGCGTGATGATCGATCCGCTGCCGTAGCCATCCGCCGTTGTCACGCCCACTATTCTATGAGCATCGCCACCATCGACGAGTTCATTCGAACCCATGATTCTGCCTGGCAGCGTCTTGCCACGCTCACCAAGCAGGTTCGTTCGCACCCGAAGCAGCTGTCGCGTATAGAGCGAGATGAATTCCTCGATCTCTATCAACGGACCTCGGCCCATCTGTCGCAACTGCGTTCGACCACTCCGAATCCAGCGCTCGATGCGCGGCTCACATCGCTGCTCGCAGACTCCAGCGATGCGCTCTACGGCCAACGTAAAACCGACGCCAAGAGCTTCTTCCGGTTCTTCAACGAGACCTTCCCCGCCGCGGTCTGGCATATTCGCGGCCACATCGTCGCGTCGGCTGCGTTGTTGTTGGTGCCCGCATTGATCATGGGCACCTGGGTCGGTCTGTCTGACAGCGCCCAAAGCGCCATCCCGCCCGCACTGGCTGAGACCTATGTGAACGAAGACTTCGAGGCGTACTACTCAAGCGAGGCGGCCGCCGAGTTCGCAACCACCGTGTTCATCAACAATATTTGGGTGTCGTTCCTGGCGTTTGCCTTGGGAATCGCTTTTTGTGTTGGCACGGCCTATGTCCTGGTGAACAATGGCATTGCCATTGGCCAGGCCGGAGGGCTGTTTGCGGCATCGGGACAGCTCGACAAGTTCTTCGGCTTGATCCTGCCTCATGGGTTACTCGAGCTCAGCGCGATCGTCATCGCTGGTGGCGCCGGGCTCGTGCTCGGATGGACCATCATCTCGCCCGGCGACCGGACACGGGCCGATGCCCTGGCCGAGGAAGGACGTCGTTCCATCGTGGTAATCATGGGCCTCATCCTGGTTTTCCTGGCCGCCGCACTAATCGAAGGATTCGTGACTGGAGCCCCCTTGTCGACCGTCACCCGTGTCGGCATCGGCGCCGCCGCCTGGATCGCATTCACGCTGTACATCGTGGTCTACGGCCGCAGAGCTGCCGCCCACGGACGCTCTGGCCTGTGGGGCGATGACCGACCCCGCTGGTCCGACGCTCCAAGCGTCGAGTTCTCGAACCGGGCCACCGTCGCGATCCCCGAGTAAGACCCCCCGACTAGAGCCGGCCTCGGGCCTTGAAGCGCAGGTAGGCGTCGGCAAGTTGGGCGGCGAGTTGATCGGGTGGCGCATCGATCACGGTGGCTCCCAGGCTTTGGAGCCGGGCAATCGCCTGGTCGCGTTCTGCCAGCGAAGCTATGGCTGCGGCCCGACGGTGGGCGTCTTCGGTGTCGTTCACGGCCGATCGAGCCCAGGCTTCTACCTCAGGGTCGCGCACTGCGCCTACCAACACGAGATGGGTGCGGGCTACGAGCGGCAGCGCTGGCATGAGCGATTCATCGACCGCCTGCACGACGAGATCGGTCAACACCACCAGCATGGCTCGGCGGCGGAACCGAGACACGGTGGTAGCAAAGGCCTTTCGATAATCGCTCTCGACCAAGACCGGCTGTAGCGCATACATGGCTCGGGTGATACGTCCGAGTTGTCCTCGTCCTGCGGCTGGTGCCACGACGCTGCGCACCTCACGGTCGAAGGTGATCAGGCCACACTTGTCTCCGAGCCCGGTGGATACCCGCGCCAGTGTGAGCACTGCGTCCATGGCGTGTTCGACACGAGGCACGTTGGCGACTCGGCCAGCCATGACTCGACCGTTATCGAGTAGGCACACGACCCGCTGGTTCTGTTCGGCCCGAAAGGTACGCACGATCGGCCGTCCGGCACGAGCCGTGGCCGACCAATCGATGCGACGGTATTCGTCGTCGGGTACGTATTCGCGGAGCTGATCGAACTCGGTGCCGGTACCCAGGCCCCGAGATGAACGCAAGCCAACCTCGAGAATGCGAGATTGGCCAATACGCAGTTCGGCATCGTCTCGGGAACGAAACGGTGGCAAGACTCGCAACAGCGCAGGCAGCGACCGGCGATGTTGGCGGGCGCCAAGCCCAAGTGGCCCTTCGACCCGCAACACCATCGTGTCGATCGTGAAGTCGCCGCGGCGGGCGGGCATGATTTCGGTAGTGACCGTGGCCGACCCTCGGGCGGGCAGGGTGACGCGGGCTCGCCGCACACCGGCTCGTAGCGACGGAGCAAACTCATCGCCGAACGCGACCGTTCGTCGTACCGAACCGGGATTGCGCAGATTCCACGTTACGTCGCCGCGCACGTTCAGGGCGATCGCCCGCGGCATATCGCGCTCGATCTCGACACTGCCAGCCTTACCCGCAAGCAGACCGTCGATGGCCGCCAGACCGAGCAGCACCAGGTTGGCCACCACCACGGGCCCGGGAAGTTCCCACGGACCAACGGGCAACGTCTCGGCAACACCAGGCCATTCGTCGGGGCCAAACAGCATTGCGACCGCGACAATCACCGCGAGGATCGCAAGGCGGCGGGTAGGGACAGGCATGGGCCAGCAGACTCGGGTTGTTACCGCGGCGCCGGAACAGTGGCCAGGATCGAGTCGAGCACCGCGTCGGTGGTGAGCCCGTCGAGTTCGAGTTCGGGACGCAACAACAGCCGATGCCGAAGCGCCGGGTACACGATGGCCTTGACCTCGTCGGGTGTCGCAAACGAACGTCCGACCAGCCAGGTCCACGCCTTGGTGGCGTGCAGCAGTGCCGCCGTGCCGCGTGGGGACACGCCGACCATGACCGACGGCGACGTGCGCGTTGCTCGGCAGATGTCAACGATGTAGCGGATGACCTGGTCGTCGACCTGCACTTTTTCGACGAGCGTTCGGGCATGCAAGATGTCCGCGGGGCTCGCTACGGCGGTAACTCCCGACCCGGCCACATCGTGGGGATTCATGCCTCGGTGGTGCCGAGCAACTATTTCGTACTCTTGCTCGGCCTGGGGATAGTCGACCAGCAGCTTCAGCAAGAAGCGATCAAGCTGGGCTTCGGGCAGCGGATAGGTGCCCTCGTATTCGATGGGGTTCTGGGTCGCGATCGTGACGAATGGATCCGGCAACGGGTACGTGTGGCCCCCAACAGTGACCTGAGATTCTTCCATTGCTTCGAGCAGTGCCGCCTGCGTCTTCGGCGGCGTGCGGTTGATCTCGTCGGCCAACAGGAAGTTGGTGAAGACAGGACCTTGTCGGAACCGGAACGATGACGCCTGGCTATCGAAGATCATCTGGCCGACAACATCGCTCGGCATGAGATCGGGTGTGAATTGCACCCGGTTGAAATGTAAGGACAACGACTGAGCGAGGGTCTTCACCAGCAGCGTCTTGGCGACGCCGGGCACACCTTCGACCAAGACATGGCCCCCAACGAGCAAGGCGCTCACCAGCCCTGACAACGCCGCGTCTTGGCCGACGACCACCTTGCCGACTTCGGCGCGAACAGCCAAGATACGGGCGCGCACCGCCTCGTCGATCGACGGTGCCGGTTGCTCGGGCGCCGGCTCAGGAGCTGGGGGATGCGACAGGTCAGTCATCGGTCACTACTTTCGATCTGGTCGTCAAAGAGTTCACTATCAAGGGCATGGAGCAGTTGGGCGGTTTCGACCAGCTCAACGTCGGTCACGACCGGCCCGTACAGGCCACGTTCCACGATGCTGGTGTCGCGGCCGGTGCGATCCGCAACTCGAGCGGCAACGTCGGCGTCGGTGGCAGTCACCGGCACGGCCAACGCCACCCGAGCGCGCTGCACAAGATCGGTCTGCAGTACCACTGCGGCCGAACCTGGGTCCTTAGCTCGTTCGCTCAGCAGACCAGCCTTGAGGACGAGTTCGGATCCCTCGATGTGCACCGGTACGGGTTCAGGCACGACCCCACCCAGGCGTCGGCTCCGGTACAGCGCATAAAGCAGAAAGGCGGCCAGTAGCTGCAAGATGGCGTTCGTGACCCGAGGCGGGATGAGGTCGCTGACTTCTTCGTCGCCGAAATCGACAATCGAAGGGCCCACGAAGGTCACATAGGCCTCGTCACGGGCAGGAGCCAGCAGGTTGATGGCCACCACGGCCGCATCATTGTCGTCGAGTTCGGCATTGATGAACAGATTGGGGCTACCAATAGTCACGATGGTCCCCTGCCCCATCGGCTCGGCCACGATGAAGGCGCTCGTTCCATCACCAAAACATGAGCTACGACCACCGCTGTTCAACAGGCGACCCGACAGTGTCAGCTCGTTAGCCTCGGCCAGCACCTCGATAGTGCACTGGCCCCGGCGGATCGACGGCCGGGTTGTCTGCGATGAATCAGTGAAGCCAACTGCCTGGGCGGCCAGTGGTGAGTTCACGTCGGCCACGACCAGGACACCGCCGCTACGAATCCAGGCTCGCATGCGGTCTCGGTCATCGGTCGTGAGTCGGTCACGCAGCATCAGGGCAGCGGTCGCCGACGGATCGGGAATCGCCTGGTCAATGTCGACTGTGGCGCCTAGGCGTTCGAGAGTCTCGACGACACCACGAGCACCATCAGGGGCTACTGAGCGAGGGTCATAGGGCGGTCCGGAGTCGCCGGAGCCGCCCACGATCAGCACCACAATGACGATCGCAGCCACGAGCATCAACCAGAAACGAGCGTCGCGGTTCATGACGATCCGACCAACACAGCATCGTGTTTAGCCGCAGCCAGAACCTGGGCTGCGAGACCGGCAAAGTGAACCGTTGAGGCCGCATCAGACTCGGCCCAGCCGTACCACGTGTCCTTAAAAAGTTGTGTTGCTTCGTACATGCTGGTTTCTTCAGCGGGGCGCGCCTGCGCGAATTCGTCAGCGATCTCGCCTGCGGTCAAACCGGCCCGGGCGACAACGACCTGCAGGTCTAACAGCTCGGCCACGAGCGAACGATGTCGACAACGAATAGCGGTGCGCCACTGCTGGTTACCTTCGGCGGCCAGAGCGTCGGCCATCCATGCCGCAGCGCTGCGGTTCTCGGTGATCTCGACAAGTGGCCGCTGGGTCGACGGTCGTGGCGGTAGTGGGTCGAGATTGCGTACAAGGCGCGATACCAAGAACGCGATCAGCAGGCCGAAACCAATGATCACAACCCAGGCAAAGACCCCACGTCCGCCTGTGCTCGATAGAGCGTTGAACAGGTCGCTAACGCGATCGGCGATCCAGTCAAAGACTCGTTCTTGCAGCGACGGCGGGCGGGCTGCTTCGACATAGGCGCGCCCTGACAACACCTGGTCAGCGAGATCGCGTGCCTCGTCGGCACTTACCTCGGTCTCTGGCAGTTCACGCACGGACACCTCGGGCGACGGCGACTCGACGCGATAGGTCATCACCTTCGGTCCGGTTGCGGGTCTCGAAGTAGGCCAGCACCGCCACGCCGGTACCCAAGATGTTGAGCACCGTGGTCCCGATTGATCCCAGAGCGAAGAAGGCGACCCATCCCCAGTCGCCTAACAAGAACGCACCGATTACCGGAATGCCGAGAAGCGCATACGTGAGCAGGAAGTTGATCAATACGACCAACAACAGCAAGGCCAACAGCTGTCCGTATCGGCGGCGCCCGAGCTGGAAGGCGCGCTTTATCGAAGCCAACGGGCCGAGTCCCTCGGCCGCGATGACGGGCGCGAGCAGCATCAACATAGGAGTGGTCAGTAACAGGGTGACCACCTGGATGATCTTGGCCAGCACAAAAACCACCAGGATGATGTGCGACTTGCGCATGGTCAGCTTCAGACAGTCGAACGCACTGCGGTCGATGCCTTCTTTCCAGCCCAAAACCAAGTAGGTAAGTGCCACCCCGAGAAACGGCAGGATCAGGTACTGCAAGAACGTACCGATGCCGGAGCCGCCGAACCCGCCGAAGCTGCTGAAGTCGCCCTGGCCCTCGAACTGGCCGGTTTCGGTATCGAAGTTCTCGAAATTCAAGGTTGAGAACACCTTGCGATCGACCCAGGAGGTAATCAGCTGAACCGGCAGCACAAACGATGCTGCGATCGCCGCCACGGTGCGAGGGCGGGCGCGCAAGATAGCGAAAGCACCATCTGCCATGTCGAGCGCATTCAGCGGCCGGTCAGGGACCGGAGCCGGGAGGTGTTCGTGAACAGTCATCGCCACAGACAAAGGTAGCGCCCGAGAGATCCTGTGATCTGCATGGCATGACCGAGTACCGTTCAGGCGTGGCAATCTCAGAACGTTCGCTTGGCTGGCTGCGGTACTTGCATCGCAAAGCACACACAGCCGACAACTGGGATCGTGGTGGTTCGCCACACCCGCATTGGGATGATCGTTCCGACCCTCCCATGGCCAGCTGGCATCGCTTCGACCTGGTCGACTCGTCCTATGCAATGGGTCTGATGGCGCATCGCACGCCGGCCTGGACCGAGCCGTACGTAGCCATCCTCGACCAGCTGATCCAGCGACATACCAGCTGGTGGTCAGCTGCCGACTGGCTGACCCAGTTCGGCCATGACCCAGATCAAGCGAACTATCCCGACGCGTACCGCATGTTCATTCCACCCGAGTTGTGGGGCGAATACGACGCTCCAGGCTGGACGGCCAACGGCATCGAGCCCTATGGCAAGCAGATGGACCCCGTCCAGGCCGACGGCATGTTGTTCTACAAAGGCTTCTTCCTGGTGCTGCTGGGTATTCGGTCAATGATCGACAGCAACGACAAATGGAACGAACCGTTCGACATGATCCGAGACGGCAACGACTCGTTCGAGTGGACCCATTCACAGATTGCCGATCACCTGTGTCAGCAATGGCTGGCGGCGCCGATCGGATGCCATTGAGAGAACACCAAGATCTGGCCATTTTGACTGGCTGGAGCTGGCCTCGGTCTGAGGCTTCACGACAACCGACACGGCACTGACTACCACGACCAAGCATTCGGTCCCTGGTGGGAGTACGCCCGACAGCACTACCTCGATCTCGATTCCGACGAGGCGCCGACCTCGACAACCCTGTATTACGACCCGGTACTCGACGTACACCATCGCATGCCGGTGTCGCTGGCATCCACGACCTCGTACTACGCCGCACCGCAGGTTCCTGAAGAAGCGAAGCGACTCTTCCTAGCCGCCGCGACTTCTATGGGTCTCGATGGCGACCTTGCGGTGCCAATCCGGGCTAGCCGTGCCTATGCCTCGTCGTTGGTACTCGCCCGCGAATGGGGCTTCACCGACATAGAAGAACGCTTGGTCGCTGCGATCGAGGCGTCCTACGAGCCAACGTGGGACGAAGCGACCGGCGAGTTCACGTGGGGTATGGGTTTAGACGAACCGCACCCTCGTGGCCAGTTCAACGCATTCCTTGCTGCCGCCGAAGCAGCTGGTCCTGGTGCATGGGAAGCCTTGTCGGCGGCCCCCTTGGAACCCTGCCCGCAGATCGTGGGCGTCGACTTCCCCACTATGGCGTTCGACCGCGCCGAGTGGATCGGCAGCTCGCTGTATCTCGGACTTGCTCCGTTGTACGAAGACCCGAAGGTCTACACCACGTTCCGCATCATCGGTGTCGAACCCCGCCAGTGGGATATCGCTGGCATCGACGGCGCAATGGTCGACGCAAAGTCTGACGGCGTCGTGGTCCGAGTGCCGCTGAAGAAGACACTCATGACGTTTACGCCCAGTAGCTACTAGCTACAACCCGGCTCAACTGTCAACACAGAATTCGTTGCCTTCGGGATCAGCGAAGGTGATCCAGGTGTGTGGGCCCTCGGCGCCGCGACTGACTTCGGTGGCACCCCGTGCCAACAGCTCGGTGTGCAGTGTTGCTAGGTCGCTGTCTGCCGGCGGACGGATGTCGAGATGGACGCGGTTCTTCACCGTCTTAACCTCGAGGACCAGCTGGAACAAGATCCGGGGTTGGCCCGCGCTGTCGCTTTCGCCAGGTCCGATGGCGGTCGCCGATGCCCATACCAGCGCACCGTTGTGGGTCGTCGTGTCGGCTTCGGTGGCGAAGCCCTGCTCGATCATTGATCGGATGAACGCCTCGTCCTGCGGTTCGACCCGCCACGCCAACGTGGCGGCCCACCACTCGGCCAACTCGTGTGGCGATGCACTATCGATAACGACCTGGAGCGAGAACGGCTGAGTCATTCCCGGACTTTACGCCGTGTCCTCGATGGAGACGTCCTACTAGGACTGTCCGAGCACGAGCCGCAACACGTTCGCGACCTCAGTCGAGTCCTTCGTGCCGGCGCCCATACCCACCACATCGATGTTCATGGCTGGCATCGGGCCCCAGTGATCAACCAGTTCGGCCAAGAGCGCCGCGCCGGTTGGGGTGGTGCTCTCGAACGGGGCGGGGCCCGCCTGCACGGCGGTGATGCCCTTCATGACCTGCAGCACAGCGGGAACCGGTACGGGGATCGGCCCATGGGCGCCCCGGGTCTGCCCATTACCCAGGCTCAGAGTCGAGCAGTACACGGCATCGAGTTCAAGATGCAGGATGCCGGCACACGATGCGACGACATCGGCGATGGAATCGAGTGCGCCGACCTCGTGAAAGTGCACATCGTTGATCGAGGTTTGGTGCACGGCGGCTTCGGCCTGCGCCAAGCGTTGGAACACGGCGCTGGCCCTGGCTTGCAACGATGGGTCAAGTGATTCGAACATGGCCAAGATGTCGGGCAGGTGGCGCATGGTCTTGGTCTCAGGAACGTCGACGTGCATCTTGGTGGCGCCTAGGCCGCCTCGTTGCACCTCTTCGACGCGCAGCGTGATTCCCAGGTCAAACGGATCCAGGCTGGCTTGCAGCACTGCGAGCGGCACACCGGCCGAAGCCAGAGCACCGAGCATCATGTCGCCGCTGGCGCCCGCTCCCCCATCGAACCAGGCAATCGTCATTGTTTCGGCTCCATGAGCGACAACATGCGCACGGCAGCACAAGCTGCTCCGAAGCCGTTGTCGATGTTCACCACGGTTACGCCTTGGGCACAACTGGCAAGTGCGCTGTTGAGCGCCGTCATGCCACCTTCGGCCACGCCGTAACCAACCGAGGTTGGCACTGCGATCACCGGTGCGGCCACAAGACCGCCGAGCACCGAAACAATTGCTGCGTCCATACCGGCAACAGCAATCACGATGTCGGCACTGCGGATGTCGTCGAGCCGGGCTTGCAGGCGCCAGATGCCGGCCACACCGACGTCCACGATCAGCTCCGTGGTCACACCGCTGAACTGCAATGTACGGGCGGCTTCGGCAGCCACCTGTTGATCCGACGTTCCGGCGGCAACGATCGCGACTCGGCCAGTGCGTGGCGGCAGTGAGCCGTGCAGCAGTCCTGTTTGGCTGACCGGGTCATAGTCAAAGGCGACCGACGCGGGTAGCTCCAGTGTGGCGACGCGCGCTTCGGCCAAGCGAGTGAACATGACCGGCTGACCGTGCTTGATCAGGTCAGAGGCGATTGCCGACAGCTGGGTGTCGGTCTTGGCCGACGACAACACGGCCTCGGGCATTCCAATACGTTCTGGGCGGTCAAAATCGTGTTCGTGCATGGGGTCTACGAAACTCGCAGGAAAGAACGGCCGGCGCGGTAGTCGTCATCATCGAGTGCGACGTCGACCAACTCTGGCTCGATCGAGGTCATCGCGTTGCGCACCGCGGCAACAACGCTCGGTTCGATGTGGTGACGGTCGTCGGACCGCACCTCGATAAACACGTTCGCCTCGCGGATACGGCATCGCACGATCGCCACGCCGGTGAGCTCGGTGACGAGTGCCTCGCCTACCTCGACCGCCTGCAGCCGGGCTGCGGTCACGCGTGTGCCGGTGTAGAGCCGACTCGCCAGGCACGGCGACGCAGGGAGCTCCGCTTCCGCAAGACCCAAGTCGCGAGCGGCTGACCGAATGTCAGCCTTGCCCCAGCCCGCTTCGACATAGGGATGATGCACCGCATGCTCGTCAGCAGCGATGAGACCGGGGCGGTACTCGCCGAGGTCATCAGTGTTCGCGCCACTCAG
>JAULCF010812347.1:0-16405 GCA_032361265.1 Devaleraea mollis | reverse complement strand
ATCGGTCCCGTGCTAACCTGTACCCAACTCACCCAACTTATACCATACGGTAGATAACCTCGACCCTCTACTGTACGTAGAGTACAGTAGGGTAGCTACTGTATCCATTTCTTCTCGTTAAAGTCTGACAGTTATGAAAGTAAGACACTGACACTCACTAACACTAATATGACGGGTTTGCTTGCCGGTACTTCTTATTTTTCGAGCTCTCAGATGCACGTCAAACCCCACTTGAAAACGCTAAGTTTCAACACTCTATCGTTTAAGATCTTTCAAGATACAAGTAGAATGTTGAAACTTTATCGTTTCAGATCTTAAGATATAATAGTAAAATTTTGCGTTCTCTAGTGGGGTTAGACGTGCATCGATGCATCTGAGAGCTCCAAAAAAGAAGAAGTACTTTAAAAAAAGTTCAACTCATAGCAACTCAGGTTGTCTTCTTTGTCCTTAATCCGTAGCTTTCCAACGCTGTCTTGCAATCCAAAATCCCAGCGCTTGCCCATCTTTAACTTTGTTTTCGTTCCTAATAATTGCCAAACATCGTGCTCTTTTATACAAGATGGCTGTTAAAACATACTGCTTCGACTATTGTACAGTAAATTGGCACAAGAGATTGATTGCGCCACATTTTAAAACAGAGACAAGATGCTCCAAAATAATTATTACTCTCCCTAACAAACTAACTGGGAATACGACGGAAGGGGAGGAGGGCGCGAAGACGGAGACGGCAAGTACGGAGGGTGCCACGACCGCGGGGACGGAGGGCGCGACGACCGCAGGGACGGAGGAAGCATCAAAGAAGTGGTACGTTGGGTGCGCCGACGCCGACAACGGTGGGCTGGACGACGGCGATGACATGATGACTGGTAGTCACAGTCGATGCTGCGTCAGTCACTGACACTAAAAGTTGGTCCTTGTGACAGATCGCAATATCAATCAAATCACGTCATGGTCAGTCGCAATAAGTCACGACTCACCACGACTTCTATGATCAATTTCACGGTCAAGCACGACTAGTCACGAATAGTCACAGTCCCTTAAGATACCCTAATTGATTCGGAACAGAGCTCTAATTCGATTTCAAGTTTGAAATGTCTGGAAAGCAGAACGAAAAGAAGGGCGAGAAATACCATCCACCCGCCCAGTCGGACCTAGACTTGCGCAATAAAAACAAGAATAATGATAAAATATGCAAGTTCCGTGCCGAGCCTTCCCCGCCGAAAGGAAGCACAGACCCCTCCGGCGCCAAAATTGCCGAGCAAGCCCCGCCTCAAGGCGGCGCAATCTCCGCGAGTGCAAAGGAAGCTGTGGTATTCCCTCCGAAAGGCGGCCAAAACTATGCGAGCGCCCAGGAGGCCGATCCAGCACTGCCCCCTGGCAGCGCAGGCTCCGCCAGTAAAGATAAAACCCCCCTGGGATGGGCTATCCTCCCCCGCCGACGTCAAGATGACCGAAGAGGCGGCCGCGGCCAAGCAGCCGCGTAGGGCGCGTTGCGAAGTCCCGTCTATGATGACACCGAACGTCTCCGATGTGCCCCACGACACTGATGCCATCAGAAATTTACAGCCTCCAGCGGCGAACGCGCTCGAGCCTGACACCTTCAAGGCAAAATATGCCTACGAGTCTCTTCCCATAGATGAAGAAGATTATGTGATCGAGGACGACTCATCGAATGAACAGGAAGCTATGGAAGTCGAGCTCTACAGCAACAAGCAAGGAAATCGTAACGCGCCTGTCGCGCCAACTAACGTCACCATGTATCCGCCTCTTCCTCTAGATGACAATGGCGGACGAAATCTCTCAGGTGTAGCGGCCATACAAATTACGCATTAGCCCATCCTCGGCTGGCCTTGCGAACCTACCGAAGGTGCAAGGAAGTTATTCCAAATGGTACCTTTATACTATCACTATCAAGGAGGAGAAGCTCCTCGGAAAAAGTAGCGTTCTGAAAACTCTTAAGTCTTGCGTGCCCCCAGCCAGACTCGAAGCCTACCTCGACTCTGGTGCAGTGAAAATACAAATGGAGATAATGTGACGTACGCCGAGATAATTGAAGAACGGATCAGAGATATTTATTCCTCAAAGTATACCGCTACCTCTCCAAGTGCCGATGAAATACTCGAAATTAGCCCTAAAGTCGACTGGAACACGGTAATCCCCGATCCGCTTGCCGCCGCCAAATTATTTGCCAGCGACGTTGCCTTCGCTTTCACAAATTCTGGATGGCGAGGTTACACAAGCGGAGACGGGGAACACCGTTTTTTAAACAAGCAGCTTTTCTGCAAAAGTACCCCACTACCTCTCAGACATCATCAAGTTCGACATTTCCACCAACCGGCACGTCCGCAACAACTTTCGAATATTCATAGACCTTCTACGCGAGAAGGCAGAAGCTGCAAAGAAGTGCCGCGTCAAAAACACCGCCGCCGCCTCTCGCAAGCGCGGCCGCGACAACAACGGCCGCGGCGACAACCAGCATGACAGCGGCGGGGCAGGCGCCTCGCGCGCCAGCGACGCCCGCGGCGACAATCTCCAAGCACGCGACGGAGTTTATCACGGCGGCCACCAGCGAGGTGAACGCCAGCGCGGCGGAAGCCAGAGCCAGCGCGGAGGGCACCAACAGACCCGCGGCAACAGCTGCGGCGCGTGGGAGAACGACGCTTCCGCCATCACAATGGCCGCCCAGCTTTTACCGAACGCCCACCTCCTCAAGAAAACATCTGCTTGGCGCCCGTCCTGCTCCCACCCAGCATGCAAGGCCAAGACTCTCGTCCCGAAGCACTGGGTGCGATATTTCCCCATGCAAATTCCGCCGCAATACGGCGACCGCCTCGTGCAGGACCAGCGCCGCGACAGCCTCCGCCACATCTCCGCCAAACGCCTCAATTAGTAGGAGAGAGCCGCCGCCCACGCAAACCTCCTGCGCGCCTCCGACGACGCCCGTACCGTCGCGCGCGCCCATTTCCAGCGCGCGAAGATGAAGAGGTCGGCGGTGAAGATTCTCCTTCATGGCGTGGCCGTAAATGCGACTGACGACACTGGTTGCGACTGCACAGCTGTTTCAACCAAAATCACAACAAGCCTCGAGTCGCGCGGTATAGTTCTCGAACGCAAACCGCTCGAAGAGCCTGTTATTTTGGTTCCTGCCAATCAGGAGTAGATTTATTGTCATTCGGTCGTCATTATCAATGACCTCATCTTGCAGACGGAAGTATTTTCTACTCGATTCCACAAAGTGGTAATGCTCGATTCAAAGCAGCTCAACGAGCTCCTTCTTGGTCGCGACTTCTTGATTGCAATAGGTTTTTATTTTTCTGAATGTTTGGACGAAAATGCTGGTCAAATTGACAGTATGAATATGTCCGAAGTAAATTTCGCCATTTATTTCTATCCCACCGACTCAAAAAGTGAGCCTCCTCCGCCGATCGGCCGAGTAGCAAGGTTATCAACAGTGAGCGGGAGAAATCTCTGTACTGATGGTATACACTGCGCAGGAAGAGCGTATCGCGCTTTTTCTTCTTCAAAGAAATCAAAAATTACAAATGTCCAAGCTTAGAAGAAATAGATCCTTTTGAAGATAACTCGTCAACTCCCGAAATCGGATACGATGTTCCGGAGGACCTAGCCGAAGCACGCGCTGGCTTAGTCAAGCAATCATTTGATAATGGACTACCAACTCACCTACACCCAAAGTTAGCTGACTTGCTCCGGTGATATCTCACGGTCGGCGCTACACGCCATCCCACGCTAAGTACCTTCAAAATTACTGCGACCTGCTTGTTGAACACAACCTCGCCAGTCGCATCGATGGACATGAATGCAAATGAATTAGTCCCATACATGTGGTCAAGAAAGCGCCCCCGGCTTACTTTAGACCTACTATCGATTTACGTGCGATACATTGGAATACTAAAAAATTCCACAGTCCGATGCCCAACATTGAACAGACCTTGCGTCGATCAGCGGCGCACAGTGTTTTGCTCAACTTGATTTTGCGCAAGGATATTAGCGAATTCTAACGAGTAGAGAAGATTACATCCTCCACGCCTTCAGAGGTTTAGACTGTATTTTAATTCCCAATGGTACTCTTCAGGGAAGAAAACATACTGGCCAACACTTTCAATCAGAAAGTCTTCAAAATGTTTTCGCCTTTGCATGAATTCCTCCTTGCGTGGGTTGATGATTACCTCGTGCACGCTCAGCGTGCATGCGGTAATAATAGATCCACGCAAGGAGGCATTCATGCAAAGGCAAAAACGTTTTGAAGACTTCTCGTGCCACGCTTGCACAGCACAAGAACTCACTGATAGACTTGAAAAATTCTTTTCTATATGTCGCACATCTAACTTCAGACTACATGCGCTCAACTGCACTTTGTTTAGTCTGGAAGCTACATGCTGCGGTCATCAAAGTTCTGCCACTGGCGTTAAATTTAACCCTGAAGAGATTGACGGCCTTCTCAACATGCTTGCGCCTTTAACGGAGGCCGATCTCTCCCAATTTGTGCACGCCGCAAATTGGATGAGATTCGCCATACCAGACGAAAATACTTTAAGAGCCCCATTGCAAGCACTTCTGCAGAAGATAACAGCGAAGCATACTTCTAAAAAGCAAAAGCTGCAGCGCGTCGACCTCGCCCCTTTCTTGGAGGACAACCACGGAGCGGTCTTTCAGTCCATCAAAGACGCCATTGCTCACAGAGTAAAAATTGCTCACTTGGACGAAGCTAAGCAATTGTGCCTATAAACAGACGCCAGCGATAGCCCTTGCGCTGCCGTTCTCACCCAAATACCTCCAGAAGATGTCACCATCCCCAGACACAACCAGAGACACGAGCCTTTGTATTTCGTCAGCGGTAGCTTCATAGGTGACCTCTAGAACTGTTCGACTTACAAGAAGGAAGCATACGCAGTTCTTGATTCAATGGAAAGACTTTCGTACCTAACGCTCACAGGCGAAGTTTTAGTTTATACCGACCACCTATACCTAGTTTACGTCTTCGAGCCTCAAACACTGGATCCCCATCTAGCTAAACATGTACTGAGCAAAGTGAAAAGATGGAGCATTCTATTGAGCGCCTTTGAATACTCCTGCGTACATGTTCCTGGCGAAGATAACGCCTGGGCTGACCTCCTCACGCGATGTGGAAAGTCTGTCTCGAGAAGCTCGTATCTCTCGTCTTATGCAATGCCCATTTGCGCCTCCGAACAAGGATTATAACGTATCATATTACATGGCACCGGTCCTCACAGCACAGATGTCCCTTTCTAAAATTGAAAAAGGCGAGCTAGATGTGCTGTGGGACGGCGCCAGTAATTTATGGACTCGAGGTGGTCTCGTCATTGTGCCAGAAAGTTCAGTTAATTTATGTCTTCGCATAATTATCACTGCACATTGTGGCCGAGCTGGACACCGCTCTGCCCACGTCACTCTTAAAAACATCAGCCAAGCCTTCGAATGGCCTAATTTGAATATCTACGTAGACAGATTCTGCCAGACATGCATTGCGTGTGCCTCGACTAAAGACCCACACAGAATCTTACGCGGAATGGCACACACTCTTTATGCATCTAAACCAGGTGAGCTTCTTCTTTTCGACTAACTCTATATCGGCAAGAATTCAGAAAACCAGTACGTTTATGTGCTCGTTCTCAAAGACATTTTCTCTTCCATGTACGGCTATTCCCTTGCAAATTTGCTGACGGAGAAGAAACCACAGCCACTATCAAGCGACACTTTCTTGCATACGGAATAGTGCCAACCTGGGTTTCAGACCAAGGTCACCACTTCGTAAACAAATTTGTTAACAAAATCGCTTGCGAGCTTCGCTGCGTACACACTGTCACCACAGCCTAAGAACCATGGGCAAATGGTTCAGTCGAAGTAGTTATGCGCATAGTTTTGCAAGCTTTACGCGCTCTCTGCCTCAAAATGCAGCAGCCTTTCCCAGCTTGGCCTTGTCTTATTGGTATTGTGCAGTCTATTTTAAATAACCCCCAAGCCCAAAATGGAACGAACGTTCTCTTTTCGATTTTTTCTTCGCTAGGAAGCTAGAGCATCCCTTTATGACTGTCACTTCTCCCGATCACCCGGAGAAGAAATGCGGTCGCACGACGCCGTAATACTACGTCAAAAAATTCACTTCCGCGATTCGCAGAAAGCTATCGACGAAATGCAAAAATACGTCGCGTATACCTCTTCTAAAAACGAATTCGTTTGTATTAATACAAAGCTGCGGAAAGTCACAATATCCGCACTAATATCCAGCCAGTTAATTATGATGAAGTTGGCGATTTTGTCCTCATCTCCAAAGTACAGCCGCAAAAACATCACAAAGTTTTTGCCGTTTGGACTGGCCATTAAAGAATTATCTCCTTTACAAACCCCCTAGTCGTCGAAGTGAAGCACCTCTTAAGCAAAAAGAAATTTGCTGCTCACACTACCCGAGTCAAGTTGTACTCCAACAGCAACTTTGAAAATCCTACAGACTTCAAAGATATGCTAGAATACCAAGATACCACATTGCATACAGTCGAGGACTTTTTAGATGTTACAAATAATCTCGCGGACGCATCTCTCTGCTCACCCAGTGCCTTGGCTTTGGCGACGAAACAACTTGGGAGCCCCTCAAAATAATGGCCGTTCCGGAAAAGGCTCGCAGCTTTCTCAACGATCACCGCAAGCCGATTGCCAAGGAAGCACTCCGCCAAATAAACGCGCGCAAATTCAAATAGAAATTGATTTGCCCGATTTTAATATTTTCGAAAAAAACTCACTTCTAATCCGATCCGGCTTCGCGTTCAGTAGCTCGTTTTTGCTCGCACGATCTCTATATCAACAAAAGTGTTTGGCATAGGGGCCTTGCGCAGTCACCTACATGTACATGTACAGTCGTATTATTATATTATTACGTACAGAAAAAAAATCGCTTGCCAAGACGAACAATCTCGAACATTTTCTTATGCGATCGTAAACGCGTCAATTACGATCCCAAATTTGAGCTTCCTCTGTACAGTATATCAACACTTTTTTTTGGTCAAGTTTTGTTTATAAAGATCTCTGTACAGTATATCAGCACTTTTTTTTGTCAAGTTTTGTTTATAAAGATCGCTGCTCTCTGAGAACTAGTCCGAGGCAGGGGCATCTATACTATCGCATATCTGAGGCCTACGGAAACTTAGCATTTTGGCGCTTGCACAGATGAGTGCGAATTTGATAGCCTGTAGTATCTTACGTCGGCAGGAGGCTGGAGATTTATTAAACCTACTCGCCCTGATCTTGGAAAACTGCTTGACAGCTTTCTTAGCTTCAGGGCCCAGCGCACCATAGACATCCATCCCGAAAGGAAGAAATTGGAAGTCGTGTGTCCACGTGATGCCTTTGCCAGTTTTGAGGACAAGCGCGACATTCTTCTCGCAGATGAGGAAGTCTGAAACTTTAGGATTTTCAGCGTCGAAGGCTGCCGCGCCGGGGAACGTGCAGCTGCTGCGGAGGAGCACGCTGGACTTTCCACTGTCCGTAACGGAGCCATTCATAGTGAATTCGAAGGCTACAGACGTAAGTTCTTGTCTGTGCAGCCGGCCTCCGTCGTTATGTAGATGTCGCCTGGGCGATTATCTGCGTCGGGGAGGAGGCCATGCGCCTCGATTCGAGAGGGGATTCCGCTCTCGACAAGGGCTGTCTCATTGGATGCACACGCGACCTTGTTGTATCTCGCTGTGCGCCCATAGCCTGTGTCACAGTTGGCGAGAGAGTGGCAGCCAAACCGGTCCATTCGCTTGCCATAGGTGTGCCAGATGAGGGGCTTCCCGTCAGCCAGCGTGTCGTACACGGCCGAACCGATCCATACCTGCAACCATAGGCACCAGGTTGAGGATGGCAGCTCGTGCTGGCCGGGAGAATGGTCTGCCATGCGCGAGCGTCGGGAGTGGAGATGGACTTAAATCAGAGAGCTTCGTCTGGTCCTCCACGGAGAGGGTTGAAGTGCCAGCCTCTTCTGAGGGCCAAAACTTCGCGGACCTCCGCTTCTGAAGTGCCCTGGAGATAGTTCGTTGATTATTTCCAGGGTTTGGCAGAAGGGAGAGGACGAGCAAGTCGTCCGTCGACACCAAATCGTGCTCCTCGTAAAGGAAAGAGAGCAGGGGCGCTATGTGGGCGGTCATCGCGTCGACCGAGGGTTGCTCCGGGAGCTGCGCAACGGCGTGTGCCGTGTCAAACTTCGAGCCGGCGTACTCCGGGATGGCTTCGACAGCAGCAGGCACGAGCCAGAGGCCTGCGTCCTCTCTGTCGAGGGATACCTGGCAGAGGGAGGTCTCGGGGAGGTCAGGGATATCTGGCAGGAGCCTGTTTGCCCAGATAAGCTGCTTCCCGTCGAACTCGGCGAGCAGGGGCTGCGTCTGATCCGGAGGTTTCGCGCGGAAGATTTGCACTACTTGGACGACAGATGCACACATGCGGTGCATCTTTATGGAGATATGCGGGTCGTCCATCTCCTCGACGGCGGAGAGGAGATCGTTGACGCGGGCCATTCTCTCACAGAGGAAGTCAGCGACGTACGAGTCGCTGTCGATGGGCGCGCCGAGCAGCCTGACGCCCTGCGCGAGACGGAAGGCTGACGGCGCGACCTCCACCCCGAGAAACGGGAAGGACAGAGGCTTGAGAAGTACGCGCGCCTCGTCTTCTTTGGGGCGAAATAAGTTGGACTCGTTGACAGACGGCCACCATAGCTTGGAATTGTGGACCTCGAGGTGATAGCCGAGGCTGAAGACCGTAGTATGGAGTATTACCGTGGCCTCGGCTATCTGCTAGATGGTGCCGACGAGCGTCCCGTTGTCGGCGTACCAGAGGTTCAATTCAAGCTTGCACTTAGCTTGCACCTCGTCTATAAATGGTTGAATGGCGAGGGAGAAGAGAAATATCCACAGCGGGGCGCCCTTCTGCATACCTTGGAGGGAGCGGATGAGGTTCCTTCCGACAACCAGCCAGGGCGCACATCCATAGACCATGTGGACGTATCGCGCGATGCCCGGCGCATGGATGATGATCGCATCCAGGATGTGATGGCGGTCAACCTCGATAAAGGCGTTGCGGGCGTCGAAGAAGAGAGCAGCTCGACCAAGATCCCATCCATGCTTCGCCATAGTTTCGCGGAAGGCATGGATGCCCACCTCCGCGCCCCCCGGAACGCCATTCGCAATCTGGTGCGGTGCGAAGTAATCGCGCATTCATGGGCGAGCTAGTTTCATGAGACAGCATGAATCTAGTCGGCGGAAAACGGTGCCGATCGCAATCGGCTGATACTTCCCGTTTGGCTTTGAGCATGAAAGCAGCGAATACCAGGAGTGGTAGTTGGCAGCATCTTTACTCAAGCCTCTTTCGGCCATGAGGCATACAAAGTTGTGCAGTGCGGTGAGGCCGGAATAAACGCTGGTCTCACCCGTGCGGGGTCGGACGAGAAGCTTGAGGTGCGGGACGGACATCCCGTCCGGCCCCGCCGAGGAGTTGTCGTCCATACGGCGATGCACCCGCTTCATCAGCTTGCGCGACGGTTTTGTGGCTGTGGGGAGAGACTCGGAGGAAGGCTCCGCACGGGATGTCGATGGGGGTGGAGGGAGCGAAGCACGTCGATGACGGCCTCGTCTTCAAGGTCGGCAGGGCTGTAGTGGAGGAAAACGCGGAGTGAGCGACGGTACGGGGCTATTTGGGATAGATCTCTCGCTCGATCGACGCGCTTTTCATCCGCTGCCTGTTTGCGGAGCTGCTTGGACTAAGCTTCTGTGTGCTTCTTCAGCCACTCCTTCTCCTCCTTGGCGGCGTAGAAGGCCTCGTGCCATAGCTGGACAATGGCATCGCCGCCGCCCATTTGAGCCCTCGTGATGCGTGTCCGGAGCGCCGTGATCTCGATATAATCGTTCCCCCGTCCCTCTTTTCCTTGTTAGAGACGCCGCGCGACCGCGAGGGTGAGCATCTCGCGGTCCTGTATTGCTTCTGTCGTCGCTTGCGCACTTGAGCCTCGAGCGCGCGCTAGACCAGTACATCTGCGTAGGATTCTGATGTGCAGGTTACGGTAGGCCTCGAGGCATTTGCCTCGGAATGAGAGCGAAGACGCGTGCCCGCGAGAGGTCAGACTCGCCCATGTCCTCCATGGGCGGACGCGGTCGCGGCGTTTCCGACGTTGGCGTGACGGCGGGGGACACGTGTTTGGAGTGGAGGGCGCCTGTTTTTCGTAACTTGCCGCGGCGGCAGCAAGTAACCTCTGCGGCGGACAGCGTGTTACTCTGTAACTAGTGCGGTAGGCAGGGCGCTCCTGTCTCGCAGTCGAGTCGCCATCGCCGCTCGATGGCGTCCTTCTGCTGGCCTCCAGGCGCAGGCTTACGGAGAGAGACACACTTCGCGCAGAAGCTCCATCCTGCAAGCTCAGCCATCGCCTCGAGGCGTCCAATGTCCGCGACGAGGTCTGCGACGTTGGATGGAAAGGGAGAGCCCGGAAGCAACCTTTCGCGGAGGAATTCGTGGTGAAAAATGACATGCACGCGCCATTCGAGGAGGTCAAGTGGCGTGTGGGGTTGGTGCGGACTGGTTGTGACGGACACATGGCAGTCGGGCCATGGGCATGGCTTGCACGCGTATTGCGATGCGAGCGCTGGGAGATGTCCGGCTGGGCCAGAGGATGGGGCCTTGCGCCGCGGTCGCGAGTCGTCTGCGGCGCGTGGTGAGGCTCATTGCGGGGTTCTAGTTGGACCAGGACGGTCTTTCTGCGTCTCTTTCTGGGACTGATGGCCTTGGGGAGCCCTTTCGGCCGCGCTAAAAGGGAGAACATCCGCCTCTCCGGGCGGTGACGCTCCCAATGCCCCTCTGGGGTGTCCGTGCGTCCCACGCTTCGCATTATGCCGCTGCGCGGAAAAACGCGTGAGAGCGAGCGACTGCTGATAGAAAATTAAAAGAGGGCCCCCAGGTTCTACCTCTACCGCGGGCTTCAGCTGCCCATCAGCGTGGAGGCAAGCAGAATGGGCATAGCGGACAAGGGAGCCTGCTTTACCAGTCGGTTTTTCTTCAGTCGGAGACGTGGAACAGCTGATGCGGAATCAACGACGTGAACGGAGCTCTAAAAAGAGGGACGGAGTGAGTGGAAGGTATGATCGGAAGGCGCCCATCACACAGCACAGACGTTTGATTCGGCCATGGAGGCGTCGTCGGCGTCAGGCGCGGCAGTGGTGTCTGGGCCAGCATTTTCAACAGCTGCGGAAGCGGCGCGATGCTCAAAGAAGGTGCAGAACCATGAAGCTTCTGGGGCCTGTGTAGACCAGGTCGCGCCGTTGACCCAGAGGGACCCCTCGGCAGTGCAGAGGAGCCATTAGATATCTTGGCGCACGGCGCGGGGCGCTGGGAAGCCGAGCCAGGCTTGGCCGTCGGGCGTGGTGAAGTAGTCCTGCGCCGCTTTGTCGACGGCGATGGTCGTCGGGGAGGCTGTCGTTGCCGGGGGTGAAGAGGATGCACGATGAGGGGAGGCATGGGACGGCGGATGGTTCCTTCTCGTGTGCGAGATGCGCCGCTTCAGCCGCCGTGATGTCGGCGGGAGTGTCGTCGGTGGGAGTGGGTCTCGAGGCGTCGCGATCTACGGTGACGCGGACGGCGCGGTCGGCAGCGTCGGTCTCGGCAATGGCCTTTGCCTCAGCCGGCGTCGGCTCTGCTGGGGTGCCGGTAACGGTACTGGTGCCTGTTTTGGTGGCGTCGTCGTGGTCAGCAGCAGTTGGGGGTTGTGGTCGCTGCAGGGGCGTCGATGGAAGGGGACCCGACTGCAGCGCAAGCCCGAAGCTCGAGTGCGCGAGTGCGGAGAGCCTCTCGAAGGCTCGCAGTGGTCGTGGAGTCGGCGAGGGCGCTCTGGTCGTCGGCGAAGGACTCGCAATGCCAGACGAGGAGAGCGACGTCGGCTGCGGGCGTGCCTATGGGGACCTTTGAGGAGAATACGAAGATCTCTCTTCCTCGTGCGAGCTCGGCGATGGCTGTGCGCAGGTAACACTCGACGGTCGTGTCTAAGAAAGAGGAAGTGTATTCTCCAGGGTAGCAGGATGGCGTGGGGACGTTGTGCGCGATTTCGGTGTAGTCGAATCCGGCAGCCCGCGCGGCGCACTCAAGGAGGTGGTTGAGGGTGGCCTTTCCGTTGAAGGACAAGATGTCCCCGTCGGTGTCTTTGTGGCCGATGAAAAAGACGGACCAGCGCTTGTGGCGAGGAATGAGGGCGCCAAGGACGTTGTGGCGCGCGGATATGACGACGAACGCGTCGTAGTGCGCGTCGAGGGCGCTTTCAATGTCCGTGTTGGCAACGTTGACGGAGCGCGGCGTGATATATCAACACTGAGGATAGCTGTACTTGTTCACCTGTCACAAAACATCTGAACAAGTCCATGGGTGACTGTTGCTCTGTGTTTTCATACACCAGACTCAGCATCCTAGATCAGGTCTATGCTACACTACTACTATGAAAAACAGATTACTAGTACAACTGGTTCGAAAGCGAACCACTTGAATAATATGCCAGCAAGGCAAAGGTCTTCTGATAAAAATATCTCTCTCCAAGAGACATGCGAGACAATATTCACAACGCTAGACCAATGGGGATGATCCACTTGCAATCTGTCGCCTCGAAGCTCTCTATAGTATCGACCAGCGAAGCAGAACTCAACATGAAAGCCAGCCCTTTAGCCACGTCAAATAGATTTGCTTCCAGAATTAGATCAGTGGACAATAAGCAGCCATCACAAGCTTCTTCAAAACCACCACCGCGATCTCTTTAGATCACAGCAAGAATCCGGCTTTCAAGTATGCTCTACTATCTACTCTGCGCCGGCCAGCGCGAACTGTAGATTTATATATCTAGCTTAGAATCCACACACCTTCTGCCTATAAAGCCTAATGCCATGCTCCGCTGCAGAGGAGCTAGAATTCGACATCACGGTAACCGCGCAATAGCACTTACCCTGCAAATATCGCCTCTTCCTACCACTTTCACTATAGTCTAAATTCCCCCTGAACCACCTCCTTCAGCAATCCAATCATATCAAACTTTTACGTTTTGATTCGGAACAAAGACGCCCGCCTTAACTGAAAGATATATTTTGCTCCAAGCCCCCGTCTACGTTTTTTTCAGCGTTAAACCGCCAAAAATCGGGTCTAGAAGGTGCCAAAATGGCAAGAACACTGCGAAAAATAGAAGTCAAAAGTATCGTCAATTGACGGCATTTGCGTCAATTAACGGCAAAAACGTAGCTAAGCCTAGTCTCTCTGAAAGGCTAAACCTGCTAGCTTAAGTACCGTTTGTGCAAAATTACGGCGGACATGCCCGATTATTGGTCAAAACTAAAACACTACTTCGAAGATTTTCGTATGTAGTGCACTACATACGAAAAGCTTCGAAGTACTGTTTTAGTTTTGACATGACTACTTCGAAGTTTTTGGACATTTAGTAGCGTATAAGGGTGTAGCAGTTGACTGCACGATCTTTTAAGACTTAAAACTCTTGGGCTGCTCAACCTGTGTAAGTGAAGCGCGCAGTTGTAAATTGGAAGCTCGTCATCCTGACCGCGTGCAAAACTGTGCGTTTCGGGATCCCGACCCAGTAAAGACGACTTTAATTTTCTCGTTTTGCTCGGCTTATAGCTAATTAAGCTTCGGTGTCTTTCTAGCCGCAAAGGGTCAAACTGTTGCCCCACCGAACTTTCTGAACCCTTTTAAAGCTCCCAAAAAGTTTAGTGCTACAATCTTTTAACGCTGTATCATTCTGCGGTTATAAAAACACCGAAGGTTAACTTGGAAGCCGAGCGAATGAAAAACTAGTCGATCGTGTTGCCAATTTTTCTTTTAAATAATATAAATAAAAAAGCAAGCTAATAACGCGATCTTCGACCCGGGGTCGAAGATCGCGCTATCAGCTTGCTTTTTTATCGAAATTGCGGCGGAACCAACGCTTGCAAACTCGAGCTTGATAGGCGTCGAACAGAAAGGATGTAAGCATCCAAACAGGGGGAGAGAGAGTGTCAAGCTAGAGCTAGGGCGAGAGGTTTGGCGCACTCAGGATAGAGAACCAGTGTTGGGATTTTGTTGCTCATATCCTCCTGAGGCCCAAGGGGAGCAGGTGATGTACTCCCCTGAGATTTATTGGGTGGCGGTCGAATGCGTGCTCAGAGCACTATCTATGAGTATGCTATGAGATCGCCTAAATCTCGGCCGTTTTGCGTGATGACGCTGGATGAAGGAAAACTTGCGTGAGCTATTGTTTTGCGCTGACTCCAATGTAAGAAAACGGCTTGGGCGTGCTATCACGATACCTGTACATCAGTGCCTCCAGCTAGCTAGGCTTAGTGAAGCGCTTGTCTGAAGCTAGCGACATTGTGCAGGTAGGGATAGCACTGCTAGTGCTAGTCATAGCACTCAGGGTTCTGCCCTTTTGCAATTGCTTGGAAATGTACTCAAACATGTGGGCTCAAGCACTGGGACTTGTAGGTGTGTGCTGACCTTCGTGCCTTTCAGCAACTTTGTTGTTGATGGGACCCCTGGTGTCCCATCGGGGGATCATTCCTGCTAGGCATGTGGCTATGGTTTGCGATTGTCACCCTCCTTAATGAGGTGTGCAAGTCGCAAACCTCTCCACTTTGTTGTAAGGGATACTTTCGCCAGCCGAATGCTATCCTTCCATTCTATGGACTAGTAGGTCTTAGCACTTGTTGGCACTCGTTTTTGGTGAAACGATTATCTCTCGATATTCTGTGCATGATCAGGGTGCTTGCTTTTCTGTGGTGAGGTCTTATAGCGCAGTATATCTTTGCGATAGTACTTCCAGCGAGCACATAAAATGTTATGTGCGCGGTGCGTCCGACTTCTTTAGAAGGGCTTGTCCTTGCTTAAAGGCGGCGGTGTTCACGGAGTCCTTTTCAGTGGAGTTGAAAAACTCTAGGAGCCGGATCGGTACGTCCGCGGCGAGGACTTTGAGGTCTTCCCAAGTATCCTCTCCCGGGAATCCGACCCAGCTGACCAACACGTCAAATTGTCGACGGATTACCATCGGACCTTCTTGAACTCCTCTACGAGGTAGAGAGTTTTTGTTGGTAGGTGAGGTGCTCTTTGAGCTCCTCAGTTGCATCCAGTGTGGCTGAGTTGTAGAACTTCAGGCGCGAAAAGTGGATGTCCTTAACCTTGCTGTCGACAAGGTTTTGGATCTTGGCGACAAGGGGAGTAGTAAAACCTAGCACCTTGCCGGCCCTGTCTATGTGACAGTGAGTTGTTAACCTTTTAGGGTTGGGGGCACCCAATAAGGACGAAAACACCGACATCAAAGTTAATGGCGGTGAAATTTGTCTCCTTATTGTGCCGCGCTATCTCGGCACCCCTCTTTGCTTTAGAGGCTGCGGATACACGCCGATGCATCTCGTTGATGGCATCGTGCATTTTTTCAAACTTTATTAGCTGTGCGGCCTTGGCGAGAGTGAGGGTTCTAACCTCGGTACTCTCCATGTCCGCTGGGAATAGCTCCACTAATGGGTTCATTTGCGGAAGCATTGTAAATGCTGTTATCGGGCAAGGTTTTTGCCTAGCTTGTCCGTTTTGGAGTTGTTCAGAACACTTTGGATAATGTTCGTGAACTTCGGCCAAACTTTTGGCCCAAGATTTCTCTACGATAGCAGCGCTCGGTAGGCGCGGATATTCTCGCGGCACACCACTTAAACCGTGCCTTTGCTCTGAGAATGGTAGGCCGACCTAAAGTGGTGTCTCGTCTCGAGGACCTCCGAGAGCATAGCCATTACTTCGTTTTTGAAGTGGCTACCTTGGTCTGAGACCCAAGTTTTAGGGGCGCCAAAGTTGGAGATTCAATCTTTTAGGGCTTCTACGCACTGTCCGTGTCACAGGTGCGAGTTTTAAAGAGCCATACGAAACTTCTGAAGCCATTTTAAGGATAAGGATGTACTTCCAGTTGTGCTCGCCCTCTGACATGTAGATCTACCTCGAGGTAGTCGAAATGTATTATTTCGTTGGGCTTACTCGCGTGCAGCGTGTGGGATTGCTCGCGAGTAACCCTTATTTGACATTTGGTCGATTGGCAGTGCAAGAATTTGTTGACAAATGTCTTGATGTCGTCGCCGGTTCCTGTCCACTTGAAGTTGTCCTTCAGGTGGTTAGAGGTGACAGCTTAGCCTCTGTGTCCGGCTGGGCCACAGTGGCTCATAATCAGTAAATCAACTTTGATTTGGGTTGCTGGTTTTGGCACGTAGATCTTACCGTCTCGGCTTAGGCATCCGTGGGATGTGTCGCGCTCGGCCGTAAGCATTGTAGCTTCGGCCTGTTCTGGCTCTATCACAATGGCAGTCAAATTTGGGTCCCCCGCAAGTCTTTTGCTTACACTGGACCCAAAATA
>JAULCF010811236.1:0-19639 GCA_032361265.1 Devaleraea mollis | reverse complement strand
ACGCGGTGAGGCCTGCCGGTATCCGTGCATGGGTCGGTCAGGAGTTGGACGTCCATCTCAGCTGCCCTCTGACTGGGCTACGACCCTGGCCTGAGGCACCGACCGTTCAGCAGGTGCAGCTGGCTCGACAACTCGTACTTGCACTTCGGGCAGGCCTTGATCGCCGTCTGATCCGGGCTGCATCTCAACAATGACGCTCGCTGGCTGCACCGTGACAGGCGTCGGGTTGACCTGAACCACGATGTCCTGTTGTGCACCGGCCATCAACGTAACGAGCCCGATACCCGCAGCCATGCTGGCAGCGGCCGCCACGATCCGCGACGGGGCCGGGCCGGAAGACCGCGTGGTCTTGTTCGGCCGATCCGTTCCGGGCTGCGCGGCTGCTGCGCTCGGAAGTGCGCCAGCTCGAGATGCCCGGAGCGCTTCGAGACGTTCAGCGATTGCGTTGGGGGTTGATTCAGTCATCGTCCTCGTCGTCTTCCTCATAGTCCTCGTACTCGTCGTCCTCGTATTCATCGCCTTCGTATTCGTCATACTCATCGTGCTCGTACTCGTGGCCGCCAGCCTCGGCTGCGGTGTCTTCGTCGTACAGGCCAACGGCGTCGCCCGAAGCCATTTCGGTGGCCGCATACATCACCGTCGACGGCGACGCACTCACGGCTATGGCTTCAGGTTGTGTCACTGGCGTGTCAGCCAGCGATACATCACCCGATCCTTGGGTCACGACGACGGCACCGACGAGCGATGCGCCGACGAGGGCGAGTCCTGCAAGTCCAGCGGCTACTTGTGTGCGATCCATGATTGGCTCCTTCGTGTTGGGGTAAGGCAACAATGCAGGAACGTTCCTGAAGCCATGCTGAAGGCACCCAAAAACGACCACACCCTCGGGCACAAGCCAGAGGGTGTGGTGAAGAACTATGGGGTTGGCTGCAGCATGCGTGCAGCCAGTCGAGCGCTACGAGATGGGGCTGCCCCGTCGAATACCAAGGGCTACGGCGCCAAAGGCCAGCAAGCCGGTGCCCAAGTACGCCAGCACGAAGACTTCGCTACCGCTGTGTGCCAAGCCTGCTGTTGGTGACTCGACCGCAGCAGGTGCCGCAACCGGGGCGCTCGCAGTCAGTCCAAGCGGCGCAGAGTATGGGCTTGTTGGAGTTACGGGCATGTTGGTGAACGGGCCGGGGTAGGCCTCGGCATCGGCACAGGAATGTTGTGCAGTTGCATTCGCGGATCCAGCAGTTGCGACCGCGTCGCCGGTGATGCCATCGTTTCCGTCGGTCACGGGAACAGGGGTAGTTGTGGGAGCTGGCGTCGGTGTGACTTCGACAAAGTTGATCGCGCACGTTGGTTCGCCTTGGGCCGAAGCGGCCGGGGCGAAGAACGCGCCAGTCACGGCGAGGGCTACAGCAAGCAGCATGCACAGTTTGCGGGTCACGCATCTCACCCTAGACCACTCGACGCTTTTAACAAGATTTTATGGCGAGATCTCGGTGACAGGGTGTGAACCGGTCAACGGCGGCTGACACCGGACAGCACCGTTGTGGCAATCTCATCGCTATGAACGAACCGGTGTTATACGAAGAACGAGATGACATCGCCATCATCACGCTGAACCGCCCGCACAAGCGCAACGCGCTCAACGAGGCCGTGATTCAAGGCATCGCTGATGGCATAGATGCTGCAACCAAGTCAGCCGACGTGGCGGCGATTGTGCTGCGCGGCGCCGAAGGCACATTGACAGCCGGTTACGACCTGGGCGCCAACCCCAAAGAACCCGACTATGTCCGGTGGACCACTCCCTACGGAGCGAGGGGCCCTAAGCCGCGCGAAGGCGCGTGGGACCCGGTGCGCGATTACCAATTCATGCACAACAATGTGAAGCGATTCATGAAGATCTGGGAATGCCCCAAGCCAGTGCTGGGCGAGGTCAGCGGCTGGGCTGTTGGTGGCGCCACCGACCTGGTGTTGTGCTGTGATCAGTTGTACATGGCCAGCGACGCCCACATTGGCTACGCACCCAGTCGAGTCTTCGGCACACCCACAACCATGATGTGGATCTACCGCCTAGGACTCGAACACGCCAAGCAGTTCCTGCTCACCGGTCGTGCCATCGATGCCGAGACCGCATTCCGCATTGGCCTGGTTGCCCATGTCGTGGAGCCCGAAGATTTGGCCGCCACGATCGAAGCCGATGCTCAGCGCTTCCGCCACATTCCGGCAAATCAGCTCGCACTGAACAAGATGCTGATCAACCAAGCGTTCGAGAACATGGGGTTGCGCACCTCGCAAATGATGGGCACGTTCTTCGACGGCGTAACTCGCCATACCGAGGAAGCACTGCAGTGGTCCGAGGATCTGCAAGAGCGAGGCGTCCGCGACGTCGTAGCCGACCGCGACCGCCCCTGGCAGGACTACAGCCAGAGGTAGCGAAGCGGTCCGGGACCGTCAGCTAGATCGTCTCCGGTCTTGGTGCGTGCCGCTGCGTCGCAACGTTCCGTCCAGGCGCAAGTCGGAGCGAGGGACGAGCGGGCGGAGGCGACGGAGGAGCCGACCAAAGGGATCACGGCCATATCCGACGAACGTCGGCCCGAGCGGAGCGATGCAACACCGAATCCGGCCTACCCCTACCCGAAGATGGGGTTGGGGCCGTCGGAATCTCGATGGACTGCGGCGCTCACGCCGTCGATGACGGCTTGCATGTTGGTGCGGTGTTCTTGGATACGACGGTGCAGTATCCGGGGTTCCTTTTCAGGCATGGCGTCGATAGCACGGCCGATACCTGAAGGTCCGGGTCCGAGAATCAGGGTGTAGCGCAGCCGGGTTGCTCCGGCGATACGAGCGAGTTCGAAGCACCAACGAGCACCGGGATTGTCGGCGTCGGACGTGACCCAACCGAACTCGGCGAGTGGTTCGTAGCGGTTGATGAAACAGGGAACGTCCCACTCGCCAATCGCGTCGTGCTTGTTCGAGCCGATGAATTTGGCGCCGAGCGAAGGCCCATCGACGCCGTCGGCCCACTGGGCACCAACGAACTCGGGGCTGAACTGTGCGCCGAAATTGATGTCGGTCACCAGGTCCCACACTTGCTGGATCGGCGCCTTGATATCGGCCTCGACCACGCAGCCCGGTCCATCGGCCAGACATGGCGGATCACTCGGACCTGATTCCCAGGTGTGGGCGTATTGATCGATGAACGTGATGTCACGTGCGGGATAGCGAGGGGCCTTCTGGAAGTCATCGCCGGTGTACCACGCAACGGGGATCATCGCTATCTGGGTGCTGGTCTCGGGAACACCCAACACCTCGCGCAACTCGTCGCTCTTCCCCAGGATCGCTGTCGTCCATGCGGTGCCCAGACCACGCGCCCGCAACGCCACACAGAAGCTCCACACCGATTGCACGACTGAGTCGAACAGCCCTGGCCGACCGCTGCCATCGTGCACACCCATGATCGTTGGGATCACGATCGCGGGGACCTCGGCCAGATGTTCTGCCAGATGCGCCGCCGAGTTCATAACTCGTTCTTGGGGATGACCCGTGCCGGCGATCTTGTCGCGAGCACCGATCATGAACTCGCCGCCCGTGGCCATATAGAGCTCGGCCAGTTGTGCCTTGACCTTGGGGTCGCGCACCACAATCCAGCGACGGCTTCCCTGGTTGCCACCCGAAGGCGCTTGCTCGGCGACATCGATGCAGTCGTAGATGATCTGGTTGTCGACTGCCCGTTCCAGATCGAGCCGTAATCGCACTGCGCGAGTCGTAGTGAGTGCGTGATCAACTGACGAAACATCAATGTTCATGGCGATCCTTTGGCCAAGGGCGTACCTGCCGACCCTACGTTCTCGGCGAGCCGTGGACATCGTTCGTTGGGACGGTTCGGGCGGGGCATCTACTGTCGTGCCATGTTGCAGGACGGGGGAAGCGCACCAAGCACATTCCTCAGCCGACTCCCGCTGTATGTCGGCGGCTTCATGGGGCCGTTTGGCACGGTGGTCATCGTGCCGATGTTCCCCGAGCTACGCGAAGAGTTCAACGCGTCGTCGAGTGCCGTCAGCCTGGGCTTCAGCCTGTACCTCATTCCGTTCGCTGCTCTGCTGCTGGTCTCGGGAACACTTGGCGAGCGATGGGGCCGCCGGCGAACGGTTCGCGGCACCTATCTTCTCTATGCCGCGGCGAGCATCGGCTGTGCCCTCGCCCCGAACCTGACGGTGTTCATCGCGGCCCGGGCCTTGCAGGGGGTCGCCAATGCCTTCATCACTCCCCTACTTCTTGCCGGACTCGCCGAGACCGTTCCAGCCGAACGATTCGGTCGCCAGGTCGGCATCTATTCGAGCTTCCAGGCTTTCGGCGGCGGGCTAGGGCCAATCATTGGCGGCATTGCTGCTGATACCAATTGGCGGTACGCCTTCTGGGGAACGATGGCGGTGTCGCTCGTACTTGCTTCTGCTCCCCCTCAGGGTGAAGCTCGACGCGATGCAGCAGCACCAAGCCTGCGCCCACTACTCACCCGCCGCATGGTTGCACTCGGTGTCGCATTCCTGTTCGCCGCAGCAGGGCCGGTCGGGATCAGTGTGCTCGTTGGCGTGGCCGCCCGAGATGTACTCGGCCTTTCGGGCACCGCCGCAGGTTTCGTGCTGTTCGGCGGGGCAATGAGTGCGCTTGTGCTGGGACCGATGTGGGGTCGAATACTGGACCGCTTTGGCACTCGACAGGTAGGACTGATCACCGCAGCAGCCGCCACCTTGCTGGCGGGCATACCATCGCTCGCCTCTGGCGGGTTGGCATTCGGACTCATGTGGATCGTCGCCAGCGCCGCAATCAGCGGCGTGGTCGTGGTGTTTCAGGCGCTTGGCGCATCGATCATGCCTGCGAATCGCGGCGGGGCATTGTCGTTTCTGCTGGCGTTTCGATTCGTGGGCCATGCGATTGGACCGATCCTGTTTGTGCCATTGATCGACTGGTCGGTTCGTGGCACGTTCTTCATGGCTGCAGGCCTGGGCCTGGTGACGACCGCGGTGATCGCCAGTTTTCGCGAGCAAGGCTGAAGCAGCCCGAAAACAACGAAGGAGCCAGGTGCACGATTTCGCACACCTGACTCCGTTCTGTGTTCTTTGCGGCGCTTGCCGGGGTTAGGCCTCGATGAGCTCGTTGATGCGAGCGGTCAGGCCCTCGAGACCCATAGCGCCGAGCCGACTCTCCGTCGTGCCATCGTCGTTGATGAACACGAAGGCCGGTTGCGATGTGATCCCGAACTCTCGCCATACGGCAATATCGGGATCGGCGATGTGTTCGAATCCGTCGACTTCTCGAGACGTGATCCATTCCTGGAATGTGTCGGCCTCGTCGCGTCCGGCGACTCCGATCACGGTGACGTCATCTGCAAACATTTGTTGAACCTCTGCGACCGCAGGGGCTTCTAGGGTGCAGGTCGGTCACCACGGTGCCCAGAACCAGAGGACGACGTCTTGGCCTTCGAGTGAGCCGAAGTCGATCTGGCCTCCGCCGACTGTGGCGGCCACGAGCGACGCTTCAGCTGGTGCGGACTCTGCGGTCGGTGCAGGCTCTGTTGCTTCGGTCGGTGCAGCTTCGGGCGCATCGGGTGATGAGGCAGCCTCGATTGCGGTCTCGGCCGAGCCACCGCCGCAGCTGGTTGCAACTAGGGCGAGCGCACCGAGCACTGCCAGCGCGAGCCGCGCCAGCTTGGGGGGTCGATTGCTCATGGAAACGAGCATAGAGCGGCTTGTACGGACATATTCATCACGACTGGTTAACGACTTCGAAACTCGGGAACGAAGCCAGGCCGCAGCGGCGGCGGCGGTGGTGGTGGCGGTGGTGGTGGTGACGATCGACTGAGATTTACGGGCACGCCACGTCGAGTTGCGTCCGGTTTGGGGTCGACAGGTTTGGGGTCCGCCCGAGATCGCGCGGGTCACCAAGAGTCCCGCCGACTGGGCCGCCTGTGGGGTTGCCCACAATGACCTGGGCCGCGTGCGAGCTGGCATAACCATGCGGAGCAAGTAAGCGCTGGAAGGTTCCCGCATCGGTGGCCGCGGTAAGCACCTGTCCGGCGTCGTCATCGCAGCCCTCGGACGCAACGAACGTGATCGTCGGGCCTAACGAGTCGTTGCGCAGCACATGCACGGCGCCGCGTCGATCAATGATCACGACATCATCATCGCCGTCCTGGTCAAGGTCTCCGACGGCCAAGCCGCGGGCGACAAGGTCAAGGTCGATGTCGAGCGATTGCCAGACATCGACGAATGTGCCGTCGCCCAGACCGAGCAGCACCCCGGGAGGTTCTTCGAGCGCAAGCTCGGTGTCATCGATCTTGTTGCGCACGGCACCCACGGGGAATCCACCCGACCCAAGAACCAGGTCGATCACGCCGTCGAGATTGATGTCCAGGGCACCACTTCCCCAGGTTGACGACACCATGTCGGCATTCGCCCCAACCGGCCGAATATGTGCGGCGCCCGCGTCAGTAATCGGAATGAACCCGTCGCCAGTCCCCCGCAGCAGTTCATTGTCGCCCAGGTCCGAGACATAGGCATCAAGGATGGTGTCGCCGTCTAGGTCGGCCAGGGTGATGCCCATGCCGTCGACCTCGAGGTCTACGCCGAGCTCGACGGCGATATCTGTCCATGGCCCCGTTGCATCGCCCTGGCGCGAGAGCACCGAGTCTCCGCCGCGAGCCCAGCCGACATCGCGCGTAATCCAGATGTCCAATAGGCCGTCGTCGTCTGCATCTACGAGCTCGCCAGCCAGCGAGAACCGATCGGGCAGCGGCAGCTCGGCCACCTCGAAGACTCGAGGGCCCGTCGCAACCCACAGGAGATCTGGGACTGGTTCTTCCTTGCCCCGGCCGAGCCGCACGATATCGAGCTGTCGATCGCCGCTCAGTTCGCCAGCGATGAGCCCACTCGATTGGCCCACAGCGCCCAGTTCAAGCAGCGGTGGAGCGCCATCGCCGGTGACCCAGGGCCCGCCCCACACGACATAGTCGGTGTTGTCGGCAGTAGCCACGAGGATGTCTATAAAGCCGTCGGCGTCTACATCGGTGGTCGTCACGCCAATGGCTTCGTCGATACTCAGAACTACGGGCTCGTCGTAACCGTCATCGTTCCACGACAGCACTGCAACCTGACCATTGGCAATGATGAGTTCAGGGACGCCGTCGGCATCGAGGTCCGCAATCGCCGCGCCGCCTGCCATGCGATCGACAGTGGGAACGATGTCGATGCGGTCGAGCCGCCACTCAGCTGTGGCATCAGCGAGAGCCGGAAGCGCGACGTTGGCGGGCAACTCTCGGATCGTCTCGGAGAGCTGCCCGGGGTCGCCGGTTGGCGGACGGTTCCTAGCCGAAACGACCACGACCGCTACGACCAGAAGCACGACGACACCACTAGCGGCAGCGATCACGCCAAGACTCGGAGCGCGCGTGAAACGGGATCCAACCATCGTCATGGCCAGTTAGCGGTCGAGTAGCTCGACCTCGACGAACGCGACTTCGGCCACGCCATCGTTTGCCACATTGTGGGCGACACCTTTGGCCCGTTGGTACGAGACGCCGATCGCCAACGGCGCACGTTCGGTCGGCCCGTCGGACTCGATAGTGAGTTCACCGTCGGTGATGGGAACGACGACAAAGTCGAACTCGTGCACGTGGGCGCCGGTTTCGCTGCCCGGTGGAAAGGTCCATTTCGTCACTCGCACCACGCCATCGTCGAGCTGTTGTTCCGCGATTGCGGCAGTTCGGATGCGGGTGGCGTCGTAGCCAGCTTCGTCGATGGCGGCCAGAACTGTGGGACCGTCACCGCCTTGCACGGTGACAGTCTTGGCATCGACGTTCACATCGACCGACGCGACATTGAGGACTTGGCTGACCTCGGCTGTGATAGCCGTTACGCAGTGCTCGCAACTGATCTCGGGAACCGAATACCTCAAGGGTGAAGCCATTGCCTGGCCTTTCGTAGTGACCGCGTCGGCATGTCCGAACGAGGCAACGGTAGCAATCAGCCTTCCCGACGTGGCTTCGGTATCGCTAGTGGGTGAAATTCTGGATTTAGTTGCCTCATCGGCCTATACGTGACTAAGGTGAGACTTCTCTCCCATTTAAGGACATTTTGTCGCAATGAACGTGTCAACACTGGATAGCCACACCACCGACCTCCTAGCGCCAGTTTCGGCGGCCCCAGTAATGGCAGCGCCAGACGTGGTCGCCCCCGAGTTCGCAACACAGGACTTGGCCGCGCCAAACAGCCGCACCATCGACTCGTGCTACGTGGCCATTCGTGAGTTGATCATGGACGCAGAACTACTGCCGAACTCGCACTACATGGAGTCCCACGTCGCTGCTCGAATCGACGCCGACCCATCGCTGGTCCACGAAGCTGCAGTACGGCTACAGACAGACGGCTTTGTTTCAACCGAGCCACGAGCCGGGTTCTGGATCAACCCACTACCGCCCGCCCATGTGCTTGACACCTTCCAACAGGCGAGCGCCCTGGAAGCCCGAGCCGCATTCGTGGCCGCACTCCACAGCCCTTCGTCTGTCGGCATGGCCTCCCTCGACGACTCGATCCTGCGCATGGAAAACGCCCTCTTCAAAGAAGACATCACTCGATGGGCCCACGCCAACCACCACTTCCACCGCTCACTCGTGCAATGTTCCGGCCATAGCGGTCTCATCGAAGCCGCACTGCCACTCTCCGAGCCGCTCCACCGTGCTCGCATGCTCGCCTTGCGCCTGGGCCCGCTGCCGACCGAGGCAACACACAACCATGCCCGAGTGGTCGAGGCCATTCGCCGGGGCCTCGCCACCGATGCCCGCGACCTCCACCTCGATCACTGGCGGGCAGCCGGCATGCAGATGACTCGACTCCTGCAGCAAAATCGCATGGACAGCCTGACAGCCTGAGCCCGCCCGACTCGGACACGGCTCGGACACAACTCCGAGCCAAAGGTAAATGTCTCTAGACCGGCACGTCGCCACAGATCGTGATACGCCGCATCTGACGGCGTTGCCCTGCATAGTCGTGTAGCGCGAAATGCTGCACACTGCGGTTGTCCCACATGGCGACCGACCCCGCTTCCCAACGAAATCGGCACGTGAACCGTTCATGGACTGCATGGTCGAACAAGAACTCAAGCAGTGCCGCTGACTCGTTGCGCCGCAGACCACGAATGCGAGTCGTGAACGCCCGATTCACATACAGGCCTTTCTGGCCGCTCTCGGGATGAGTTCGCACCACCGGGTGCTCAACCTCGCCCGAAGCTAGGTCGGCATTCTTTGTGCGCATCGCCTTGGACTTGGTGGATGTGCCGCCGGCTTGATATTGCGAGCCCGCCGAATGCACGGCAACCAGGCCATCGAGCATCGACTTCATCGTGTCGCTCAACGCGTCGTATGCGGCGCGCTGACTTGCGAACAGCGTGTCGCCGCCCGCAGCCGGCACATCGACGGCATACAGGATCGATCCCAGATCTGGCTCGGGCAAGAACGTGACATCGGTGTGCCAGCCACCACCAAAGTTCAACGTGTCATCGGGCAAGGTCACGATGTCGAGCACTTCGGGATGAGCATCGGTGCCGTGCACAAATGGGTGTTCGTCGAGATCACCGAAGCAGCGGCCGAAGGCCATCTGTTGTTCAGCATCGAGATCCTGGTCACGAAAGAACAACACCTGGTGCTCGACAAACGCCGCACGAATCGCCTTGACCTGCGCATCGTTGAGCGGCAGCGAAAGATCGACATTGCGGATCTCCGCACCCAAAATACCGGAAATTGGTTCGACCTGAAGTTGCACCATCGACCAACAGTAACGCCCATCGCACGAGCCGGTTTAACGTAGGCGCTATGACTCCAAGTGAAACCGTGACGGCCTTTATTGAAGCGATTGAACGGCTCGATGTCGATGCGGCAATCGCAATGCTCGCCGAAGATGTCCTGTACGAGAACGTGCCGATGCGCCCGATCGAGGGGCGAGAAGGCGTGCGAGCCGCTCTCGGGAGTTTCTTGGGCGCTGCAAGCGAGGTTTCCTGGCCCGTTAGTTCACAGATAGGCGAGGGCAATCGTGTCGCCAACGAACGCGTGGACCGCTTCAAGATCGGCGAGGGGTGGCTCGAAATGCCAGTCGCTGGTTTCTTCGAAGTCAACGACGCCGGCCTGATCACGCTGTGGCGCGACTACTTCGATCTGGCCACCTACACCGACCAAATGGCTGCGCTGCGCAGTAGCTGACGCACCGGCAACCACCCGTCACCGACGGCAACGAGCCGTCGGAAAGATTGACCATGGCCAGCCCACACTCCCGCGTCGCCGGCGAACTAGACCGACGGGTCAGCGGTCGAGGTCAGCACCGCATCGGTTGCGTTCAAGACTTCGTGACGCAGCGCGATCAGCGCCGACTCACCATCGGCGCCCAAGGCCGTGGACCGAACCAGGCGTCGATTCTCGAACCGACGGAGTCGGCCATAGGTTCGTGCCGCGAGGTAGCCCGCCAGCGGCACAGCTATCAGCGCAACCAGCCCGACCAGCGGGTGCACCGCGATTGCCAACACCGCCCCGACGAGCAACCACCACAAGGGATACAGCACTAGGGCGCTAAGGATCTTGAAGGTCGCCCGAAAGTTCAGGTCCTGTCGCATGGACAGTCGACCGATCATCGCGTGCGGAGGCAGATTCAGCATGCGTCCGAGAAACGTGGGAATGAGGAACAAGGCGGTCTCTACGTACGTCCACGTGTTGAGACGGCCTATGCGGTTCCGCGGTCGATCAACCACCGTTTCGATGTCTAGTCCCAGGCGAGCACTCTCGACCTCTAACGCCTTCATGGCGTCGAGCACCTGGAGACCGTGCTCGGTCTCGTCGTCGACAGCGCGATTCAGCTGCGTCATCACTTCGCCCAATGTTTGATCTGGCGAATCAGCGACCGTGAGCCGCGCCGCCATCAGTGCAGCGCTATGCGCTTCCCAGCTCTTCCAACTCGGCGCTACAGCATCGAGCTCTGCCGCCATGGCTTGGGTCAGCGCCCGCACTCGCTCGCGGTCCTGATCACCGCCAGGGGTGCCTTCGACAACGATCGGATGACCGACATAGATCATGGCCCGCGACCGAAACCGCGAACGGTCGTCGTAGATCAGGCCCACAGGAACGATTGCCAGCGATCCGTCGACGCCTAGGGCAATACGAGCCGCTCCCGTTTTCAAGTCCAGCAGCCCTGGCATGTCGTGTGACACTCCCTCGGCGAACAGCGCGATGACATCGCCTTCAGACAGAACCTGGTGTGAAGCGGCGAACATGCTGGTGTTGTCGCCGCCACCATCGACATGGCGGTGCACCGGTATGGCTCGGGCAAGCTTTAGAAATGGGCGCAAGAATAGGTACTTGGTATCCCACAACGCCGCCTTGGCCAGAAAGCGGGGCTGACGAGACATGGTCGCCAGTAGCGCAACCGGATCAACCAAGCCAGAGTGGTGGTTGGCAACGATCAACACGGGTCCCGTTTGCGGCAGGCGTTCACCGTGGTGCACTCGCACCCGAGAGAAGAACGTGTGCATCACCACGCTGCAGATGAACCGAATGATCACGAACCGTGAATGTACATGCCCTACTCATCGTCCACGGGAGAACGAGCGGAACGCATGGCCCATCAAGCCACGCGACACCGCGGCCGCAGGTCAGCGATCGACTCTATGAACGGCGGCACTCGAGCCAGTTGCGCATCAACGCCACGGCAGTTGCGTCGCTTTCGCTGGGACACATCGAAACAATGACGCCAGGGAACATGGTCTGCTCACTGAGCCGCCACACCGGACAGCCATCAGCAATCGCGCCCAACTCAACGGGGCGTTCGTCGCCCAAGCTGTCAACGACCATTGACCGCACCAGAAGTTCGCCATGCACCGCCACATAGGACGGCACATCGGAGACGCCCACCATGAGCTGGCTCAATCTCATACACACGAAGTCGTGCTGGTCTTCGGGGATTGGCTCGCCTTCGCCGACATGGCTGTCAAGGTAGACAACGGCGGTGCGGCCAGCACGAATTGCTTTCGACACAGCACGACTAACTTCGACTGTTTCGGCCGAGGCCGACTTCCAGGTAGCGAGCCGACTGCCTAGCGCCTCGATGGGATCCACACCTGGGGCTCCGAGCAGTTCGTCGATCCCGGCTAGGGCGCTCATGCTGGGGCCCAAAATAACCAAGCCGCCCAGGTGTGCGTCCAGACGCAGGCACTCCAAAGAGTCAGCCCTGCCATGTTCAGCACCAGAAGACTGATGCTGAAATTCAGATGTCCCTATCGTTGTCATCCCTCGGTCCTGCCGGTGACGGGAGCCCTCTCCGTGAGGTTCCCACCACCGACAGCATTATATACAGATAAGCCGCATTCGAGACAAATGACTCAAATGGCGTATGCGCTGTGACTAAACTGCGCGATCGCAGCTCGGGCGTTACCCAGCGTCGACGTTGTTCCAGCCCGAGATCGACTTGACCTCGCAGAACTCTTCGATGCCCCACTCGCCGCCTTCGCGACCATTGCCGGACTGGCCGTAGCCACCGAACGGAGCGCCCGCACCACGGGCCAGGCCGTTCATTTCGACCATGCCGGAACGAAGCTGACGAGCGACCCGGCGGGCCTTGTCGTTGTCTTGTGTCTGGACATAGTTGGTCAAGCCGTATGGCGTGTCGTTGGCGATCGCTATCGCTTCTTCTTCAGTGTCGAATGGCGTGATTGACAGCACCGGGCCGAAGATTTCTTCGCGGGCGATCGTCATGTCGGGATCAACGTCGGCGAACACGGTTGGCTTCACGAAGTAGCCGCTCTCGTGGCCTTCGGGTCGACCGGTTCCACCAGCGACAAGGCGAGCGCCTTCGGATTCGCCAGCCGCGATGAGCGTCTGGATCTTGTCCCACTGAACCTTGCTCACGACCGGACCAATGTGACGGCCCTCGTTGCTGGCAATGTCGACAGCAGTCTTTTCGGCAACCTCTTGAGCAGTGGCAACGGCCTGGTCATAGAGCGGGCGTTCGACGAGCATGCGGGTTGGAGCGTTACATGACTGACCACTGTTGTTGAAGCATTGGCGAACGCCGCGAGTTACGGCCTTTTCGTCGGCATCGGCGAACACGATGTTCGCACCCTTGCCACCGAGTTCGAGCGCAACACGCTTGACCGAATCGGCCGCATTCTTGGTGATGGCAACACCGGCACGGGTGGAACCAGTGAACGACACCATGTCGACGTCGGCATGGCCGGAAAGCTGGCTGCCAACACCGGGACCGTCACCTTGGACCATGTTGAACACGCCAGCGGGGAAGCCGGCTTCGTCGACCATTTCGGCGAAGAGCGCGGAACTCAATGGTGCAACTTCGCTGGGCTTCAGGATCATGGTGCAACCAACACCGAGAGCAGGCGCAACCTTGAGGGTTACCTGGTTCATCGGCCAGTTCCACGGAGTGATCAACGCCGCGACGCCGACCGGTTCGTAAAGGATTGCGTTGTCGGGTGCGTGAGCGCCGAGCGGGCGCTCGAACTCAAAGGCCTGCAGTGCGCGAATGATGTTCTTGATGTGCGCGCCACCTGCGCCGACCTGAGCGGTCTGGGCCAGCGCCATAGGCGCACCCATCTCCATCGAGATTGCTTCGGCCATTTCCTGGCCGCGAGCCTTGTAGATCTCGAGCAGCTTCTCGAGCAGCGAAATGCGCTCGTCCTTTGATGTCATGCTCCATGAGCCAAAGGCGGCTTTGGCAGCAGCAACTGCTGCGTTGGTGTCAGCCTCGCCACCGAGCGAGATGGTCGCACAGACCTGTTCGGTCGATGGGTTGATGACATCGAAGTCGTTGGCCACGGCGGGGGCTACCCACTGGCCGTTGATGTAGAAGTTGCGGCGATCGATCATTGCGTTCTCCTGAATTCTGCCCGGGCGTTCCGGACTCCGCCATTGTGGTCGGTTCAGGCACATCCCGTGGTATTCATCGGGACGGAGATCGACTATTAGGCAGCCGGAAGCTCGACCTGGAGATAGGTACACACCGAAACCATGGCTTCGTGCACAAACCCCTCGTCGGTTTCAGCACCGAAACCAGTGGGAGCCGACCGCTCGTGCAAGCGCACCCGCATCATCGAACCCAACTGATCGATCGCGAACGTAACGGCCATGTCAGGGTCGGCATGGCCGATCTCATCGCGTCGGGTCAGCACGAGTTCCGCAAGTCCGATATCACGCCCCACGCGCAGTTTGAGCATCTGGCTGCCGATTTCAGGATCGGACTGGGCAAGAGCCACCGCGGCGCGGGCTCGCCCGGGAAATTCGCGATCGTTGAGCAGCGTCAGCTGCAGATAACCCTCGAGGATGTCGGCGACCGTGGCTCCGTCCCAACGATCTAGGGCGAGCCCGCTAGTGGTCGTTTCGTCGAGCTCGGTCGCATACCGGTCAAAGAGCGCAAACTGGACGGTCTGCTTGTCGCGATAGTGGTGATAGAACGCGCCGATTGAACACCCTGCTGCCGCAGAAATGTCGGCGATGGTCGCCCCGCCAATGCCGTGGACGGCGAAGAGCTCTTCAGCAGCATCGAGAAGAGCAGCCTGCGTCTTGCGACTGCGGTCTTGCTTACCCTCGCGAACTCGGTGCAGATCAGAGACCCATTTGTTGTGTTTCACTGCAGCCTCTCGCGTGCTGTGACGACGTCCAGCACCTGAACCCTAACCCGCTAAACGCGACATATGGGATCAACTGTCTTCACCGTAACACTCTTCACAAGTCCAGTGAACTTGCGCACCACTAGGCCGAATTTTGGAGCATTTAGTCAAAAAGTTCACCTCCTGAACAAACTTTGAGGTCGAGATTCATGTGTTCATTGAAGAACAGACGGTGACCTTGCACGCCAGCGTTCCTCGGGCCAACGCAGGTTGCTGCCTGCTGCTTCGTCAGCTTGTGTCGCAGACGCGCTGAGCGCTCTGAGTCATACTGCTCATATGGCAACGCCGATTGACACGCTGACCAACGAGACCGTGGACCTGCTTCAGCAGATGATCCGCAACCAGTGTGTAAACGAGGGCACGCCCGAGTCCGGTCACGAAGACCGCAACGCCCGACTCGTCCGAGACGAGCTCGATGGACTCGGTGTCGACTTCCAGATGTTCGAACCCGAGCCAAACCGGACCTCGTTGATCGCCCGATACGAGGGCACAGATCCGAACGCCCCCTCGTTGTGCTTGATGGGCCACACCGACGTTGTCCCGGTAAGTCCTGAAGGCTGGGATAACGATCCGTTCGGCGGCGAACTGATCACATCGGCCGACGGCACCCCCGAAGTGTGGGGACGAGGTGCGGTCGACATGTTGAACGTGACATCGTCGATGCTCGTCGCATTCCGCGAAATCGTGCGGTCCGGCAAGCGTTACCCCGGCGACATCATCTACTTCGCTGTCGCCGACGAAGAAGCCGGCGGGGTATTCGGAGCCAAACACATAATCGAGAACGACTGGGACGCTATCAAGTCCGACTATGTCTTGACCGAGTACGGCGGCACGCCTTCGTTCACCGACGACGGCACCACGGTGTTGTTGACCAATGGTGAGAAGCGAGGCGCGTTCCGACACCTAGAGATCGCCGGCTCCCCCGGCCACGGCTCCATGCCCTACGCCACCGACAATGCGTTGATCAAGGCCGCCAAGATCGTGGCCCGCATGTCTGAATACGAGGTTGCCCCGCAGATCGACGAGATGTTCCGCGACCGCGTGCGAGCACTGGGCTTCGACGCCGACGTCGAACGACGACTGCTCGACCCGGCACACATCGACGACGCCCTGGCTGAGCTGCCATTGGGCATGGCCCGCAACTTGCACTCGTGTTGCCAGATGTCGTTCAGTCCCAATGTCTTGAATAGCGGCGAGAAGGACAACACCGTCCCGGACCATGCCGACCTCATGGTCGACATCCGCATGCTGCCGGGCGAAGACGACGACGATGCCGATCGCCGCCTGCGCGAGATCATTGGCCCCGACCTGCTCCCCTCGGTCACCATCCACCGCAAATACGACGACGAGGAACGCGGCCCAGCGCTGTCGTCGACCGACACCCCGTTGTGGTCGGCGCTGACGGATTCGATTCAGATCGCTTACCCCGACGCACGGGTTGTGCCGTCGATCGTGACGGGCGGAACCGACGCCCGCTTCTTCCGCGCTCGCGGCGTGCCTGCCTACGGTGCCGGACTACTGAGCAACAAGATCTCGTTCTCTGAATTCCAGAACCGCTTCCATGGCAATAACGAACGCATCGATATCGAGTCGCTCAAGCTCACCACCCAGCTCTGGCTCAACGTGTGTGATCGCCTCTGGGTCTAGCCAGCCCAAGTTCAACGATCGCGGAATCCCTTGCCATCCAGGATCTTCGGCACATACTTCTCGACTCGAGACCGGCGAGTCGACGACTGCTTCGCGCTCGATATGTGCAGGTTGTACTCACGGCGGCGCCCTGGAGTCAGGCCGTCGAATGCGGCGCGGAGCGCTGGGTCCTGAGCCAAGCGTTCCTCAAGCTCTTCGGCGAGTTCACGATCTGGCGCTGCGGGAACCTCAAGGCCTTTCGCTTCAACATCGATGGCCTCGACCACACAGCGCGACACCGTGCCTGCCAATTCGGCGACTTGGTCCGTCGATGTGAACTCAAGCCGGCGAGCTGACCTGGAGTTCGGACCCTGCTCTTTCAACGCACCGTCGGTGTTCGTCAGTAACGCTCCCTTGAAGAACATGAGCGCCAGGAAGTTCTTCATCTCTTGCATGATTGCAATGTTGTTGCCGTCGATCGAATAACACGGCTTTCCCCACTTGATGGCTTCGCTGAGCCCGCACGCCAACAGCGTCGACCGCAACTCGCTCATTTCTTCGGGCCACCCATCAGACGCTGCGATGTAGGCATCGATCTCAGGATTCATAGTCAGCCCCACCCATGGTCGTCGCCATTCGCCCCCACCTCATGAGGGGCAACGCCTTGAGTATCGCCGACGCAGGCCACCTTTGCCAGCAGGCGCATGACGCGCGCTTTCACTCCCGTTGGTGCCGGCGCGTACTGTTGCGATGAACCTGTTTGGAGTAGTTCGTGTCTGAGAATTCCACCGTCCCGGCCGCTGCGGCCAAGCCCACTACCTTCCGGGAGGCACGGGCTGGCGAAGGGGCCAAGTCGCCGCGACCAAATGTGGTCGTGGTGGTGCTCGACGATGTTGGGTTCGCCCAGTTTGGCTGCTTCGGATCCGAGATCGAGACCCCGGCCATCGATGCGCTCGCCGCCGGCGGGCTTCGCTACAACCGCTTCCACGTCACCTCGATCTGTTCCGCGAGCCGAGCTGCGCTACTCACCGGCCGCAACCATCACGCTGTCGGTATGGGCTCGGTCGCCGACGCAGCGTCGGCCGCACCGGGCTACACCAGTCGCATCCCGAAGAGCGCGGCCATGCTTCCTCGGGTTCTCACCGATGCCGGCTACAACACCTTCGCGGCCGGCAAATGGCACCTGACCCCCACCGGTGAACGCAGCCATGCCGGGCCGTTCACCCAGTGGCCACTCGGGGCTGGCTTCGAGCGGTACTACGGATTCTTGCGAGCCGACGCGAACCAGTGGATTCCAAACCTGGTCGCTGACAACCACGCGATCGATCCGCCTCGCACACCCGACGAGGGCTATCACGTGACCGAGGATCTCGCCGATCAGTCGATCGACATGATCCTGAATCAGAAGCAGGTTGCGCCCGACAAGCCGTTCTTCTTGTACTTCGGGACCGGAGCGATGCACGCGCCGCATCAGGTCGCCCAGCCGTGGATCGATCACTACAAGGGCCGCTTTGATGACGGTTGGGAAAAGATGCGAGAGCGTGTCTTCGAACGCCAGGTCGCCGACGGTGTCGTACCCGAGGGCACCACGTTGTCCGAGCGACCGTCCTGGATCCCCGACTGGGAACAGGCCAGCCCCGAGGACCAAGAACTCTTCGCCAAGATGCACGAGGTCTACGCCGGCTTCATGACTCACACCGACGCACAGATCGGGCGGATCGTGGACTTCTTGCGCGACATCGACGAACTCGACAACACCATCTTCATTGTGACCTCAGACAATGGCGCCAGCGCAGAAGGCGGCGAGACCGGCGCAGTCAACGAGCACAACTTCACCCTGCGGATCGCCGAGGACCACGACGCCAACCATGAAGGCCTCGACCATTGGGGCGGCGAGCGTGGCTACTACCACTACGCCTGGGGATGGGCGTGGGCCGGCAACACACCGCTGCGTTTGTGGAAGCGATATGCCTGGCTCGGCGGCACCCGCACCCCCATGGTCGTGCACTGGCCGGCTGGCTTCGAAGCCAAGGGCGAGATCCGTTCGCAGTTCGCCCACATCGTTGATCTCATGCCCACGATCCTGGACTGTTGCGGCGTGGACGCGCCGTCGGTCGTCGACGGCGTGGAACAACAACCCGTCGACGGCAGGTCAATTGCGGCCACGTTCACCGACCCAGAAGCGCCCAATCCCCGCGACCTGCAGTACTTCGAGATGATGGGCTCACGAGGCATCTTCTCCGACGAGTGGAAAGCCACCACCGACCATGTCAACCCGCTTCTGCTTGACGAGGTGCGCTTGCTCGAGGGCAGCCATGACTACGCCACGGACACGTGGCAGCTGTTCAACTTGAAGACAGATTTCGCCGAGAGCCACGACGTCGCCGCCGAACATCCCGAGGTACTCGAGCAGCTACAACAGCAATGGCTCGCCGAGGCCGAACGCAACGAGGTCTTCCCACTGTTCGGAGGCTACGACCCCCGCCAGCCCGATAAGAAGGGGCCACCTCGCCCCAGCGCATCGCTCAGCGACAACACCAAGTTCCGGCGCCGTGTGTTCCGACCCGGCGGCGCCCCTATCACCGACGAAGCCCTGCCCAAGTTCCCCAATGGCGGCACCCTGACCGCCCACGTGACTCTGGCTGGACCCACCGAAGGCGTGGTCTGCGCAATCGGCGACTGGACACAAGGCTGGGCGTTATACGTCAGTGACGGTCGTCTGCATTACTGCCTAAACATCGCCGGTGAAGAGACCATCGTGGCCGCCTCAGAAGAGCTGACCCCGAGCGTCACCGAGATCGGCTTCAGACTGAGCAAGATCGAACCAATCGGCATGAACATCGAAGTGCTCGTCGACGGCCAGGTTGTCGGCCACGGTGCCACCAGCCGACCCATGCCAGTCGGCATGATGCAGGTCGGCGGCACCGGGCTCTGCATCGGCTACGACCGAGGTTTCCCGGTCACCGAGCAGTACACGCCGCCGTTCAAATTCAACGGCGAGATCCGCTATGTCGAGATCGACGTGCCCGAAGGTTCCGTCGACGCCCCATCACGCATGGCCCAAGCCCTCCACGAAGACTAAGGGAAGTCCGGATTCGTCGCTGCGCTCCTCATCCTGTCCGAGCCATTCACGCCTACCGTCCCGGACCGCTCCGCTACCCACCACGAACAACAACCATCCGCTCCGCTCGGGGCGACGTTCGTCGCACATGGTTTCACCTTGGTCAGAGCGGCTCCTCCGTCGCCCGCTACCCGCTCATCCCTCGCTCCCACCTGTGCTCTAGACCACGCAACAGTCACGGACCGCTCCGCT
>JAULCF010810125.1:0-19650 GCA_032361265.1 Devaleraea mollis | reverse complement strand
TTGCAGTGCGTCGACGCACTGCAACAACCAGATGTCCTATTGGCGCAAAGCTGCATGAACGGACTCGAGGTCGGCGCACGACATGATTTGCGTTGGGCCACGTACATTTTCTTAAACCGAGGTCAGTTTTCTGATGACGAGCAAATCAGGGCGGCGAATATCATCAACGACCTGAAGAAGCGGATTCAAATAGCTTTCAACAAGGCTGAAAAAGATCAAAAGAAGAGGTGGTAAAAATGCGTCGGAACTTGGGCCTGTGCTGGAGTGGCTGGAGTGGTGACGGTCGCTCTGATTTCAGCCTTTCAAGGTAAAGAGTTTGCAAACTAAGACCCTTGAAGTTATGTTGGATTTGGGAACTCAACTGGTCTCTGCGCTTAACGGAGCGACGAGACGTCCCACGTGCGCTCATTCGAGCGACGTGATTGAAATGTCGCCCAGTTGTGTTTCCTCCTTCCTACTTTTTTGATTAAGGGGTCTGTTCGTCGGAGCTCCGAAGTCGGCAAAAACGTCGTATGCAGCGTTAAGCATACGTATGCTGGTAATTATTGTAGCATCAAGCTAAACCAAAGTATTTGACAGTGCAAACACTCTGATCGCTGGCCTGATTAATGCCCTTTCGCCCCGCATTTTTCCTTAGAAGTCATTTAACAAGCCTTGTGCCAGAATTACGATGGAGCTTTAGACGTGACATAACTGAAAAGCACTTGATTTTAGACCAAGTAGCAAGGGTAAGAGCATGGGGACTTTTCCCTGAATACCAAGAGTAATCGTAAGAGCAACGCACGCTGCCTTGGAAGGACAATAGTAAGTGTTAGCGTAAACATTTCAGGTGCAGTGAGTGTGAGCCAGTGTAAGCAATGTGTTTCCTCGCCATCCTGAGCTGATCGAATTATAGACTGTTTCTATTCCGCGAAAATGGCTTTCAACTGTTGCTGTGTTTGCAGTGACGTGTACGCTTTGTGTTAGAGAATATGGCTTGTATTGACATCGCCTACTGCATTCCGTTTTGTAAACAGGTTTTAAAGCTCGGATTTTAGCCGCACGGCACTGAATTTGTGCTAAATAATCGACCATATCTTAAGATGAGTGGGAATTCCCTAAACTCTTAAGATGGGTGTATATTGTTTTAGAACTTATCGGCTTAGTAAAAAACTGTAAAAGAAATAACAGTTAATAAAATCGAGAATGTAGGCGCGCCATAAATTCATCACTTGATCTATAATATAGTTCCGGCTTGCGAACGTGGATATTGGACCGTGACTTCTGGCACTTGGCGCGCTATAAGTTATATGTTTACACAGTGCTATCCAAAACGCAAAAAAATAATCGAAGCTCCGAAAGCGCAATACGATAGGTAGCGCGAGCGAACCGCTGGACGGTAATCGTATTTTCAAACCTCGAACTTTCCATTTCGCACAACAAATCCTACAAAAACGTCCCTATATCGAAAAGTATTCATTTCTCAACCTCGAACTCGTTCCGCTGACTTCGAGTTCTTCGAAGTATACTTATGTATACATAAATGTACTAATTAGGAGTAGATAGCACATCCCATATTTTCTCAGCAGGTCAGTGATTATTGACTTGTCGGCAGTCCCATACTTGCCTTATTCTCTTGTAGCCCAAAGATCGTTAACACACCTATACTAAGCCTCAAGATGGTAAAAGTAAAAAGTACAGAAACTAGCTGGACACTTATTCTTCTCTAGCAAGAGAATTTTCTTTCTAGCTGGACAGCTTTTGTGGTATAATATACAATAAATCTACAATATATTATCATTGCATATTATACCAAGAACAATAATATTGTACTGCACGTCGACACCTTCTCAGATTACCATATCATGGTCTATTACATTTGAATGTGGTCGTCACCTATTAAGAAGAAAAGCTACTAACACGAAAAGAGCTTCGTAGGTGGCGACGTGTCAGCTAGCAGTAAGCTGCAAGTGTAGCGGCATCTGTGCAGAGCGAGGGAGAAGAATTCGATATTTTTCAAAATTGATTTCAGAATCGTTTGGTCTATACTACAGTATCGAGAGAGACTATTCTCTTTCCAAGTAGCTTGGTATCTCAATTGCTGGAGAGAGCCGATTCCGTTCCAACCTTTGTCAAATGCCTTGCAACCGATGTCCAAACATGATTAAAAAGTGCGCATCACCGGCACAGGCAGCTGTGACTTGTACGATCTGCGCACAGTGCCGTGTACTCTCTCTACGGATCGCAGTGGTCTCCAAAAGGAGGATCGCAAATAATTTGGAATTATTTTAACTTTCCCGCCAAAATGTTCACCTTCATTTCCACCGCTTTAAAAAGCAGTTAAAAAAAGCGTATTCCTTCAAACAGAATCCAATTTAAAATGAGATTCGGCGAAACTCAAGAGCATCCTCCGCTCAAAGTTGTCACTCCGCTCATCAGCGCCAGGGTCATGCCTGCTCCTCCATCACCGTCAGCCCAAAATGTGAGCGCTTGAAACTTCATAGAAACGCATCCCACCCTCCCCCCCCTGCTCGCGTCAATGCGCAGAGCAAGAACTTCCAGTGTGCCAAGTCTGAATTCTCTAAAAACTGTTCCTTTTAACATCCTCCGCAACAGCCCTACCCCGAAATCTCTCCTCTCCTACACTCACCCGTCCCTCTCCCCAAAGGAGAGGTTCTTCCTTTTTCATTAACGCCCTCCCAAATGCCCTCCCACCAAACTCTGTCTGCCTCCGCCCGTACAGTGACCTCTTCTCGAAACACATCCTCGCCGACGACTCCTGGTCAGACTGCGACGTCCTCGCCCGCCTCTACACCCTCCACCACCCGCTTTACGTAGAAATCTTCGTCGCCGTCGGCGCACACATCGGCGCATGCATTTTCACTCTTCTCGCCGCCGGCGCCACATTCGTCGCCTCCGAACCGACGCCATTCAAGCCCTTATGCCTCACGCATAATTTTTCCATCAATCGCGTCGTCCACCCAGACTGGACCCAGCGCCTCGTCGTCTTCCCCGCCGCCCTCGGCGACGAGACGTTCGCCACGAAAATATACCCGGAGCCTGGAAATGCGTGCAACGCATTCATTAGCCACCCTTTCATCGACAATGGAACAGATGTTGTCGGCGCTGCACGGAGGGTCATGGGCGATCATTCGTTTGATAGTTCTGGCCACCGTCTCGATGAATTATTTATGAACGGTGAAGTAGGGTTGACGATGGAGATATTCTTTGCTCTGCCGCGTATGCTTTCGCCTTCTTTGTTTCGCTAACGCGTCCCTTGCTCGGTATTCCATCTTTCCGCTTCTACCCCTCCAAATCTAAAAGACGCCAATCCTAACTTCGCCCGTTATGAAGATGGACGCACAGGGCTTTGATACGCGCATCGTGCGCGGTGAAAAGAGGTGGCTGGAGAAAGGTAGTGCCGCGTCGTTGCGTAACGAAATAGTGAGGGCCTGGTTTTTTGCGCAAGGGACGAAGTGAAAAGAACTGTATGGCGCAGTTGTCGGCAGAGGATTCGTCCTGCGACCTTGTGAGCGTAGGTTTGAGAAGAAAGTATCGATTGCTATGCATCCGAAGCCTGTTGAGTTAGCTTTGGGGGCGCTTGTTGAGCGGCGAGGCGCCACAGACTGCCTTTCTCATGCTGATAGAGAGACATAATGCCTTGTAAAGCTCGTTTAGATTTACCTGGGATCGCAAGGTATCTCGCTGAAGGAAAAGGCGTGGTTTGCTTTACTTTTAGTCTGGCAATTGTGCTGCCTGTCGTTCGAGCTATAAAATGGTACCATACGCTTATGAGTGCAGTTTACTAAGCTCGCTCACCACTGATTTATTGCTACTTCATTCTCCACAGCTATAGGGAGACTGCGCTTCGGGCACTATTCCTCAGGTTATCAGATGATAAACTGAAGAAAAGTGCCCGAAGAGCAGTCCCCTACCACAGTCCCCGACTTAAGTCAAGTGCTACTTAGTTTTTTGTACGAAGATGCGATGGGGCGCAGAGTTTGCGAGGTGATCCTTAATTGTCGGGCGTACTCGTCTACTAGTAGCAAACTTGGCCGAGCTCTTTAGGCGAGTGCTGGCACTGCACTAAACTGTCCAATTCAAATACAGCCAGGTCTGAAACGCGGCCACACAACACACAAAAATTGCGGCTAGCCGGAAAATTGAGCGGCTGGATTACCAAAGGAGTAGAAAAATCAGTGGTGGTCGATACGTGGGTTGATCTTTGGTTTTCATCAGTCGTTCTTGAAATTAGAACACCAAGAAGCTGCTTCAACCGAGTAGCTTTTGACTCATATTAGTCAGGTTCACGTCAGGCGCTTGCCAGTGCTACGTAACAATCCACCGCCAAGAGAAGCCTAGAAAGAGCTTTAATGTGAACCCAAATTAGATCTCAGACCCCTTTTCAAGCGAGATAACTGCATATGATAATACTACATCATATTCTCTCTGCCTCATATTTCTTGCCCATCGCTTCTGTCAATCTTCCTCCTATTACCTTCTCTTTTACCAAAGAGGTGGAACCTCAGCCAAAAAGAGCACATCATGTGCAAGCATGTGCACTTGCGCCTAGCGGCAGGCTGAGTACATGCCACATGTTACTTTTGTAAAAGAGACGTGAATCCTTCGCAACTAGTTTCGATCAAAAAATGAAGCAAAGCCCCGAAAAACCAGTTAGTCAGCGCTTTAAATGTATTCAAGCGTCCCCCAGCAGCAGGGCACTTTGACTATTAGGAGATTTAAATTCGCAGCAACTAGCCGCGTTCAACTAACAAATGAAAGTCCCAAAAGACGGCTGGTCATGACAAGCTGCAGAACTCCCGATAGACGCAGACGGCTCTCCTTGGCACAGTTCACTTTATGAAGAAAATGTTCGCACATTGAGCTATAGCGCTATGGGGGAAATATTGACCCAGCCGGAGAGCTTGTCATCCGTTTTTTCTGGTCTTTGCTTTATAAGCACGTGTTAACCGATCTTGATGAATGCTTGTTTGTGTGAGAAGAAGGATCTATCGCAGTATCAAAGCGTTCAATAAATTAAGTGACTAAAACTGTTAACTAAATTTTCAAAAAGCCCCTGGGTAGAAAAGCGACGCCGATAGTATGCTTGTGGCATTTGACGCGAGCTCTGATCTGTCTAGCGATAGTTTAGGGCTTATAAAACAGCGCCGATCAGAAGAAAAATGTTGGGCACGAATTTGGGCAGAACACTGCAAAAACAGTTGACGCCATTCTGTTTGATTGACCATCCGACTCTGAAGCCAGCGTTGAAAAGAATAAAAATGTCCGCAGTTTTGGAGATAAAAGTAGGAACAGCTGTCCCCAATTTTACCTCCAAGCTTATTAACCAAGAATAATGCAGTAAATTCGTCCATAAGACCAACTGGACCCGCGACGTTTGTTGTCTTCCCGGCAGTGCTATCTTCGACGTTTAATGTCTCCCTCACAGTGCTAGCACTGCGGGGAAGAAATTAAACTTCGCATCTCCAGTCGGTCCTATGGACTACATCAATGCGTTGTTCTTGGTTAATAAGCCGACAGGAACTAAAAACTTGCATTAGTTATTAAGAGCACGTTTGTGTCGTCATGAGGCAAAATACCATCAATCGAGTGGATATCCACTTGAGTCTCGTCAATAAATGTAAAGTAGACCAAGTAACAGAATATTACCATAAACGCAAACCCCTTGAAAAATAAATGAGATTCACAAATTTTCGGTTCATGGAAAAAACCAAACTAAACTAAGTTAAACCTAGGCATATGCTAGTAAGGTTTAGAATAGATAAAATGTTTGTTCTTAGGAAACGGTTCTTTAGAGGAATTGAATTATTTTTGAAGGGGGTCGAGTTCAATGTGATTTCTTCGGGCACGAGCTCATGGGCTCTGTGCAAAGAAAAAGCGCCAAGGAACCACGTCAGAGTGTGACTGGTGTTTGACATGCTATTGCACAGACTCGTGAGTCGTGCTGGCCAACCAAGGTATGCCAAATATTTCTTCTCATTTAAGATTCAAGTGCGCATGCTCTATTGTGAGCTGATATCAGCTACAGCAGAAGAATTGAAGTGAAATGAAAAGCCGCTAAAGAAATGAAACAGTTTTGAGAGCTCGGTATACCGAAATAGTTATAACTATTTTCACAAGCTACGTTTTCTCGCAGCCTGTACACAGAAATGGAGCTCTAGCTCAGCTAAGAATCGAAATCGGGTAAGTCAACCTATTGAAAGGAGAAAACGACATTGACTTAAAAGTATTTCAGTTTATGTCACCTTTCTCATAGAATAACTTGACTTTCTCGAATTCGAATAAGATCGAATCCCAGCTGCGCTACAGCTCCAGTGCTGTTTACTTAAATTGGACTCAGATATATACCAATTAAATAATTTAATTGGAAAAAAGTAAAATACAATTCAAGTTCCCTCTAAGCTTCTACAGCCGAGAGAAAGTATTCCTTCTTAGTGTTACAGCACTATCTTCGGAGCTCTCGTCCATCCTCATTCCCGGAAGACAGTAGATCGCGTTGTCAAACAAATCTGCTCTTTTTATACAAGTAACACGACAACGCCGAAATACTTTTGCAGCCTCTTCTTCTTATGCTCGCCATTGCTTTCTTTTAAAAACAGTTCTTTCCAGGATTTCAAATGGATTCCCCGTTCCTCCTCACCTTTTATGACGTACTCCAGCAGCCAGACATATTGTTTTCGCAAAGCTGGATGAACGGACGCGAGGGCGGCGCACGACATGATTTACGTTGAGAACCGTACACTTTCTTAAACCGAGCCCAGTTTTCTGATGCCGAGCAAGTCAGGACAGCATAAATCATTAACGACTTAAAGAAGCATATTAAAAAAGCTTTCAACAAGGCTGAACAAGCAAAAAAGAAGAGGTGGTGGAAATCTGGCGGATTATTGGGCCTAGGCCCACAGCTGACCCACAGCTGTGCTAGAGTGGCTGGATTGTTGGCGGTTTCTCTGGTCTCAACCTTTCAAGGGAAAGAATCTTCACAATAAAAAATCCTATTGAGGCACCCCTGAAATTGCGTTGAAAGTGAAAACTCAAGACTTGCCTCGTGCGCTTAATCGAGCGACGAGACGTCTCACGTGTGCTCACCCGAGCGACGTGATTTGAACGTCACTCGGTCTTGTTTTTGCCCTCCTGCTTGACATATTTTATAGATCTTCTCGTAGGAGCGCCAGAAACGTCGGGTGCAGTGTAGAGCATATATATGCTGACAATCGTTGTAGTATAAACCTAAAGCAATGTACCCGATAGTTGAAATACTTTAACCGCTAGCCCGATCGATGCCCTTTCACCTCGCATTTTGCCTAAGAAGTCTTTCAATAACCCCTGATCCATCAGCTATCTAGATAGAACATCAGATGGTACATAACGGAACGGAACTTGCTTTCAGACCAAAAAGAATGAGAAAGAGCACCGGGTCTTCTTATTGAGCACCGAGACTAAACGTTAGAGATACGCACGCTGCCTTGGAAGCGCAATGGTAAGTGTTCTTGCAGAAATCTTTGGTGCAGGGAGTGTGAGCCAGTGTAAGCAATGTATAACCTTGCCAGCCTGAGCTGATCGAAAAGTATACTGCTTTTATTCCGCAAAAGTGGATTTCAACTCTTTGCTACGGTTGTGGTGACGTGTACGCTTTGAGGTGGCGAAGAAGGCTTGTATTGTCTTTGCTTAAGGCATTCTATCTTGAATACAGCTTTCCGAGATCGGGGTTTAGCCGCATGGCGCTGCATCTGCGCTAAATTATCGGCCAGATCTTTAGATGAGCGGCATTTCCCTCAACTCAGAAGGTGAATAGACTGCCTTTTCAAGAACGATCAGCTTAGAATATTACTATAAACAATATAACGGTTATAAGAGTCGAGAATTTAGGGGTGCCATATATTCCTCACTTGATCTTTAATATAGTTCCGGCTTGCGAACGTAGATATTGGACCCTGCAATCTCGTAATTGGCGCGCTTTGAAATTTATATCTTTCCGGTGGTATCCAAAACAAAACAATGAAACTGAAGCACCTGAAGCGCAATACGATAGTTAGCGCGAGGGAAACACTGAACGGTAATCACTTTTTTAAACCACGGACTTTCTTTTTACTACATTATAGATGAAGTGATGAATGTACGGCGCGCCGAATGTTTTGATTTTTAAACTGTTATATCGTTTATTGTAATATTCTAATCTGGCCGTTTTCCAAAACGATTCCTTTCAGCATTCAAAGCTTCGAACTATTAGAAGGATTTCCCTCACATCAAAAGATACTGTAGATTGTTCAGCGCAACTGCAGCGCCCTCGGGCGTAGCTGCGGCTTAATATTGAGCTTGGAAATCTGCTTAAAAGACGGTATGCAGTATGCGAAGTAAATCTGAGCCCTCTTTTGCACCACAAAGCTGGAAAATTGCACGGCTGAATTACCAAAGGATAAGACGTTTTCAGTGACGGTCGACATGTACGTGATCGTTTGTTGTAATCAGCAGTTCTATAATTAGACTACCTGCCACAGCGGAGTAGTTTTTGACTCGTATAAGTCAATTGCACGCCAGACGCTCGTCGCTGTTACGCAATAAATCTCTGCTAAGAGAATCTTAGCTAGAACCTTATTGCGATTCTAAACTATATGTAAGAACCCTCCAAAAGCCCTATGAATGCGTGTGACAGTATTGAATAATATACATTCTGCCCCAATTGTTTTCCCCATCGCTTTTGTATATCTTCCTTCTGTTGCCCCATCTTTCACTGGAGAAGTGGCACCTCAACCGAAACTACTAAGTCATTTGAAAGCCTGTGCACTTGAGCCTATTTCCAGACGGCAACCAAACCATTTTTTTGGTAGCTGCGAATTCAAAGCAACCAAGTGCGATCGTTAAATATAACAAAGCCTAAAAGAGATGACTGGCCAGCTCTCCTGATAGATCCAGAAGGCTTCCCTTGGAAACCTCTACTGTCAAGAGTAAAATTCGCCACTATGGACACCTGGAGTCAGCAGGAGAGCTGACCAGGCGTCTTTTGGAGGCATTGCTTTATTTATTGATAGCGAATTGTTTCCATGAACTCACACTTTTAAGAGTAAAATGTGGCACGGGAGTCATCTGGATCTAACGAGAGAGCTGATCGTCTTTCTTTTCGGGGGCTTGGTTTTATATTGATCGCAACTGGCTGCTACGATCACTCAAACTTCTCTTTTACCGAGAGGAGCCATAATAATGTGGATAGATAATACAGAGTCTACTTTTATCGCAACTTTGTAAGTTTTTAATATTTTAATAATTGATTTTGAAATCAACAATAAAATTGTCATTGCATTGCTGAGTTCGATCTGTAAAAGGCACTCACATGCATTGTGCTGTTTTTCGCGAAGAGCGGTGCGCTTGTACCGCTCTTCCAGAAGGATTTTTGTTTGACAAGGAGAGCCTATCCCAGTCTCACAGTCTGGTGAATGTTAAGGCACGAGTGGTCTACCAGCTGATGGTTATATTTTACCAGTTTCCGTACATGTCTGAAAATTGATAATAGATACCCATCCGACAAAGTGCGCTTCAAAGATCTTGGATTAACTTTAATATCAACAGGAACACAACCTGCCAGGTCGGGGTGAACTGAGTACAAGAGCAGTACCCGAATGTTTTGAAGTAGTACGTAACGTAGTTCTCGCGAGGACTCTGTGGCGTGGGAAGAAGAGACTTGGAAAGTGTTCTGAAAGGCTTTTCCGGGTCTCATAAGATCATGAAGACGATCTCTCAAAAGGATCAGCATCCGATTGTCACGCCAGCAATAAGACAATCGAGAAGCTCCGACTTTCATGGATGCGAGATGGGGAGGCGTGGTGGCACAAAGAGAACAGCAGATGTTTCTTATGCGATCCCGGTGGGGAATTCATATCTATGAGGCTCGTTAGAGCGTCTGATTCTTGCTATAGAGTCTCCATGCCGTCTTCGTGAAGGCCTCAATGCGCTTTGAATATTCTTAGGTCCATTTCACGACATGACGTTATGAGATCGTATGGGGCTCGAAGGACGCTCAGAGGAGGCTTACAGAACGTCGGCCTCAGAAAACACCTCGCTGCCGCTTCGCATAAGGACGTCATCCTCTCGGGGAACACATCCTACGAGATGATCCCACGGTCGTGGGAGCCTAGGCTGAGCTCATGGGCCTCCCGTAAGGTCCCGCAGACCCACAGCCTCATCAGTATCTGCCTTCCAGGCCTTTCGTCAGAGTGCAAGCCTTTCAACAGCGTAAGTAACGCAGCTATGCCGCGCCCTCTTCTTCTTATCGCTCTCGCACTCAACGCTGTCGTCCATGCCGTAGAAGACTGCGACGACAACGCGGACGGCTGCGAAGCGTCTGTGAGCCACCCGGCCAATCTCACTCGCTTCGGTCGGCCCTTTTGGGACCTTCCTCGGCGACGCATGCGACGAAGGTGGCGCGGAGCCTTTTTGCTGTGGCGCGAAGTGGACATGATACAGAGGCAGAGGTGAACTGACCGGCCGCTCCCTCATTTGTACAGCAGGCCGATGTGTCGCTGCCCGCGCCCGCGGAAATGCCGACGGCGTGGGCTACCCATGCGAGGAGGACAAGAAAGCCTGCAGCGGTCTGACGCGCTGTGCTGAAGGCCCGAAAGGCGACAAGCGTTGTCGGCTGACGAAAGGCGCGAACAGCGTGTCTGCGGGATGGAAATAAGGCATTTGATCTATGCCCACCGGACGAGTTGTGTCTCACGGACGTTTACCAGGGTTCGGGATGTACCTATAGCTGTGCAAAGAATGTTGCTGAGGCTACGACCTCGTTCAACCTGGCGTTGCCCACGCATTTTTAATGATCTTTTTTATGGTAATGCCTGTAATGATAGGAGGTTTCGGTAATTGTTCCACCTGTGATTGAAGCCGAGGAAGAAGTTCCGTGGATGTCGCGGATCCAGGGTGCGGAACCCGGATGCTTTTGTGGCGGATGGATCTGTGGGGGTTCTCATTCACGGGTGAAGTGCTGTGCATCGTACAGGAAGATATCGCACTAGTAAAGCCATTGCTCCAAGTGCACTTTCGAGTGAGTTAAAAGTCGTTATCTTTATAGCAAGGTGTCATCTTAAACTTGGGCTGCTTTGACTGTACAGCCTTGATAATAACCCTTACTTGAAGCGTTGCGCCAGCCTGAGACAAGCCCGCTAAACTTCAGTGCGCACCTTAAGCACGCTTCAAAAGCGTTCGCTCGCATCACAGTATCACTTTAGATGGATTTATCTTTTGAATTTCTGCCCTATCTTGCAAAAGGCAAGTACTCATCCGGGTTTATCGGCTCAATGATGAAGGCCTTGCATAAATTTAATGGCCACTAAGCTGATTTTATGAATTGACTTGATCTCAAAAGCAAGAAATACCATGGTACTTTTTGCCTTTATGGTACTTCTTGCTTTTAAGACCGAGTCAATTCAATAAATCAGTTAAGTGGCAAATTGCAATTTCATCTGACTTCGTTCAATGTACAGCAAGTGCTGAGTCGTCTTTTTTGATCGCGAAAGAACTTGTTGAATAGCTTCTTCGGAAATAGCTATTGCATTCGAGTATCGCTTGACGTACTGAATTGCCTCTACAAATAAAAGAGCTCCGCAAGGAAGAAAACCTCAACATGTTAGGGTGAACCAAGAACAACGCGGTCACTAATTGAAAGGGGAGCTAGTCTAAACTTTAGCAGTTATAAAACATGATGGCTGGAACATTTTTCCTATACGCCAGCAAACAACAACGGCTCGTTGGCGACCGTCTTCTCTAGGATCCGGCATCCACTGCATCGCGATTGATTCGAAACTGCTTTCTAGGCCAATGGAAGCCGTGTCGTGATTTTCGCTTCCTGTCCATCTCCATGCGCACTGCACGCGTAAATTATCGCCGGACGATATTTCCCAGCATCTGTAGCTATTCCCCTCCAAATCGCGCAGATCTTAGAACCGATAACCGCTGACTGCCGCTTCTTTCCACGATCCGATTTCTCCAGTGTGTGACAAAAGCCAGTCTACCTCTGCACACAGCACGTCGTCCCACTGCTTGCGCTCGGTTTTCTCGACAACGACGCGCCGTTCGCCGGTATTCATCGCTTTCTCCTTCCATGGCTCGTTTTCATGAACGGAACCAAAAGCATGCCCCCCTTTCCCTTTCTGGCAAAGAGAAAATGCCTTCCATCAGAGCTGACACAGACACGACTTTGCCGACGATCTTGTTCCAGACTTGTCTTGATCACACGCACCTCACTCTGCGTCCCAAACGCGCCATTCACCACTGCGGTTGGTGCAGAAAAAAGTGATTGCCTTTTCTTGAAATTGTGACGCATGCAACATATTCAGAGTGATATAATTCAAAACTCGAGCCGGCGCGCCCGTTGCGAAAAGGCAGGGACCAGGATCCACACTCGCAAGCCGGAAATATGACAGTATTATAGATCAAGCGGTGCTAATATTGCGCGCTTAACTTCTCGATTCGACTAACTGTTGTATCGTAGATAGAAGTATTCTGAGCTGACTGCTTTTCGAATGGATGTCTACCCACAGTAAGTGTTGGAGGAAGATCTTGTCCACTGTAAAGCGCAGTTTCAGCCCCGTACGGCTAAAATCCAATCTCAGAAAGCTGATTTACAAACTGGCATGCAGTAAGGGAAGTCAATATAAGTCTGTTGTTACTTTACAAGGCGTACGCGCGTCACATTAGGTGTAGCAACAGTAAACGTTATTTTTGCACAATAAGAGCATTCTACTCTTCGATCAGCTCAGGTTGGCGAGGAAACCCATCAAGGGCAGTCCCTCCGAATAAAAAAAACCAGTAGTGCCAAAATTGCGGATGAGACTTCGAGTCCAAATTGAATTGTGCCGACCCAACCCTGGAATCCATTTTCGTTCGAGGTGGAAGATGATGATGGACTGGAGCGGGAGTCACACTTCGCCGAATTGGAGCGAATAGTGACAATGTTTCGAACAATAAGCAACTCAGTCAACGATTCCTGGGCCGCTGAAGAAGCACGAGGAATGACGTGTACATTGTCTTCTGCAATATCAGGAACGACAAGGAAAAGGAGCTCACCCCTGTTCGAAATAGTTTTTACAAGAGTTAGCTCTGCCCTCCGGCACGCACTGGATACCCCCCTGCTCATTGCTCATATACCAAGTGCCTCACTTTAGGCGGAGTTTGTTGCTCTCGAGTGAGCTCAGGACCAAATTTACGAATTTTGAATACTGCCTATTAGCTGCGGTCTTTCAAACGCGAACTTTGAATTATGTATACTGAATAAACTAAAGTTTTTTCTGTCGGAAAAAGAAACAGACATATTTATGTTTTTTTTTTTTTGAAAAAAAATCAAAAAATATATAAATAATATTTTAAACGGACATTTACGGAAAAAGAAACAGACATATTCCCTATTATGTCTTTTTCTTTTTCCGTAAATGTCCGTTTTGAAAACAGACATATTTTGTGTGCAATCTAACCATACATTTGAGGCTTTGTAGTAGGTCAACTTTCAAGCCTACTACCTACTACCTACTCCAGTTGTCGCCACCTACTACATAATACTTACTCCGACCGTAATCTTATCGCGCGTGGACAGAAAACGGGTCCACTGAAACGGAGAGGGCTTGGCATGGCCGGCACGACGCTTCGGACATATTTTAGGACCACGTTAACGCTCGCACAGAGGCGTGATCGCTGTCACAACTTGGATGTCATAGCGACATCTAAGGAGGCGAAATCTCCGAAGGTGGTCATCCAAATTTCCATTGGTGGTATGAGAAGGAGGGTCCTGTATGCGTCGCCTGCCAAATGCTGCAATACTAGGGGCTGTTCTGAAAGGTATGAGAGCAATTCGTCAGCCTAAAAATGCGTGGCGACCGTTGAGTGAACAAAGACGGGCGACGGAATCTCAGATTGCGCGACCTATAAAAAGAACGCGCAACCGGATCATGTCCAACAGTTGGCCGGCCCATCTCGACCCAACGCAGCGCAGACAATCTATGCATCGCAGCTATACCCGCCCCGACGCACAAAGCCTCAGCCGAATGAAGAGAAGCTTCGGGTGCAGACGGTTTTTGCTGGCCCCAGGCCCCAGCACTATCAAGGCCAGTGTGCCGAGCGCCAGAGCCGGAGGGGCCAGTGCGCCAAGCACTAGGGCCAGAAAGTCCAGTGTGCAAAGCGCCAGCGCCTGCCAGGCTTTCGTGGCAAACGCCAGAGCCGGAGATGCCCTCGTGCCAAAAACCAGCGCCAGATAGACCGACACCCGGCCAGGAGACTCCGTCAGGAGTCGACAAACAGCCGCGCTCGCCCCAACGCAAAAAGCCTTAACACAAGAAAGATGCTTCGTGCGCGTACACGAGTGCTGGTTGTCTTCGGCGGGCCTGCGAAGCCAACGCGCCAACGTGCCGACGCCGACACTAGCGCCGGAGGCACTAGTAATGAGCACTGTCGCTGCTATCCGTGTAGCTCGCCTCTAACGGTCAACCTTTGTATGAAATCGAAGGATTTTTATAATACAGCATTGCTTGGCCCAGCCCAAGACGACCAATTCGGCATCTCTCGAATTCTGGCTGGGTCGGATGGCGAAATACTGCCCATATGGTTTTCTGAAACATCAATCGGTAACTCCGGCGAAGCATCTACAGACGTAGCGCGCCAGTCGGGATAGCCGATGAAGCGGCGAAAGGCAAGCGCCGGCGCCGGTGACAATCGTTGCCACTGCTGCGAACGTTCAATCGATAAACTGGCCACAGTACCACCTTGGCCTTCCCGTGGCATTTTTCATTTGCGGCACAGGATCGCCAACCGGTGAGGCCGAGACGTCAGTGCATTTATATTGCTATAGATGCATTTGACAGGTATGCACACTGCCGCACACATCGAGAGAACGCTCTTCTTAGAGAGGTGGCTCGTCGTACTATGCGCTACCTCGCAATGCACTACCAGTGCATTTGCTACTGAGCATTTCTCGAAAGAGAAAGCTCGGTGTAGCTTCCGGCGCAAAGCGCGAACGACAGCGATCGAGTAGTTCTCACCGAGAATGCTCATTGTACTGTACGAAGCTTCAAAAAACACTACGCCCAACGACCAAGCTGTTTTAATGAGAGAAAACAGCCATCAGGCGCATCTTGTACTTTTCGCATAACGCAAACGTGGAGATCTCTTTCAAAAATAGAAGAAAAAATCCAAATGCGTCCTCGTCGCCTAGAATCAGTGATGGCGCAGCGTGCAAATACAATACTTGATCTCTTTATATTTTTGGTAATATCATCAGCGACCACCGCGTCATCTCTAGGCCAAGGCGTTGTGGCAGCAGGCCGCCATCGCGTCGAAGCAGATTTCGTCCGTGATAGAGGTGTTGAATAAGGACGCCTAGAAACGCGTGCGATCCGGCCGAGCTTTCCGATCCTCTTCCCTCAAGAGGTTGAATGTTTTGAGCTAGAGCATGGTGTGCGCGTACGCGTTGAAGAGGCGCAACGCGAGCTCGGCGACGCCGACCGAGGCCTTGAGCGTTCTTGATTTCGTGTCGAGATCCTTGCTCAATTCGCTGCCGCATCCCGTCACTGCTAGCGTGTGTCGGCACTGATGTTGTTGACGCAGAAGAAGGCTTTCAGCTCAGCGAAAGCTGGCCCAATTGTATTGGTAGCATTAACCAAGTTCCCGTTCTACTTGAAAAAGAATGCCCCCATGCGGGTGAGGACAGACTCGCTCAGACCAGCAACCAATGGCGTCCCGTGGAGCGTCTCTGCAGAGAACTCTGTGTGCATCCTGCCGAGTCGGGCCTTCGACACGAGAAAGAGCGTATCTCCTGCCAGCTCATCGTGCCCGTACTCCGTAGCCTAACTGGCTGACAATCTGAAAGTGAGGCAGTCAAGGACGCTTTGTACGACAGAAGCCTGCCGTCCGTAGGCGTGGAGGAGCGCGCGTCCACCTTGATCGAGCAGAAAAAGGTGCCCTCACGCTTGTGCTTAACGCAGTTGCGGCCTTAAGCGTTAACCGCTTTCTCTCTTAGCACTCTGTAGCCACTGCTGCCGTGGGGAAAAGTTTCCTGCTTTCCAAGATCTCTGCGCGCTTCGCGCATATGGTGTCGCCATCCTAACATGTCGCAGCATGCGTCGTACTCGCAGACGAGGCGGGCGAGTCTCGCATCATTTTCATAACGTAAGAGCGCGCGATCAGCTTCCACGTCATATGTAGTAGAGCCTCTCAATTCCGCTTGCGCGAGGATTCTTTTTTCGCCGCGTGGGCGCGAATCGCCGTTTTGTGCGTGGTATGGAGGAAGAAGTTAACCACCGCCCGTTAAGCGTATTAAATGCCACTGTAGGCGCATGTGCGCTAGCTGGGCCCTTTTATATTTCACCAAAGACGTGCTGCAGGTCTGTTTTGGTTTCCCGAATGTTAAAGATGTCCATGTTGGAGGGGTGTCGCTCCGAATTGACACCCAAGAAGTGCTCGATATTAAGCGCGGCCCAGGTGAAGATGGAGTGGTAGTGCCACGTAAAAGTGGACTTCACCTCCTAGAGCAGGGGGGTTGAGGCTATTAAGAAACCAGCCTTCAGCATGAGGTCCATGACCATGTTCTCCACTCATAGACCTCAACGATAGTTGGAAGACGGCGGGCATGAACTTCACAAGGCCTTGAAGCGTATGGAAGAACCATTAAAACGCGTTGATAGGCACTTACGCGATCGTGCGGTTCCTCACCGTGCGCTCTGCTCCGACTTCGGCCACTGTTGCGCCGAGCAACTTTTTCAACAGGAGGAAAAGGTGAAGGATGTTCACCCTGTGCTCATGCCCATACATGGCTAAGATGCACGCCTTGCTTTCCATAGCCAGGGGATGGCGATGATCCCGTCTCGCGCACAGATTTTCGTCTTGCATGCCGTACTATGCTCTACTATCTTCACAGGAATCATGCAGACCGTCTTTTGTTCAAATTTTGTGTGGGGTTTACGCTCGCGTCCGCCCTTAGCTCCAAATCGTTGACGTCGAAACCCTGCGATCCGCCGAGAGTGGCGCTTGCTGGCATGGCCTGTGCTTTTTTGAGATCGAGCTCTTCCACTTCCTGAGTCTTGGGCGTGTCAATGCGATACTAGTGTCCGCCCAGGACGTCTGGCGCGTGTAGTTGGTATAACAGGCGAACATGCCGTGCGCCGACGCGAATGACGAGCCTGGCTCACCTCGCTTCATAACGTCCACGTTTTTCAATATGAGCCTGGCCGAGAGCGTGTTAATGATGCGCCAGTTTTGAGCAATCTCTTCGAGCTTGGCTTTGGCCGAGTACCACAAAACTACCGCGATGTCCTTCAGGACCGGGATGACCATCTTGATATGGTGCTCGAAATTCAAGGTCAAGATTCGAAACGCTGGTGGCTCAAATTCGACTACCGTCTCATCCGCGAGACCTACGGCGGTGTGGAAGTAGGATGCCGTCGTGTCGAAGATGCTTTGGTCCATGATAGAGGCGTTTCAAAAGCGCGCCTGGAAGCGCGTGCGATCCGGGCGAGCTTTCCGAACCTCTTCCCTCAATTTAAATCGGTTTGTTATACTGAGAAGGAACATGCCGTGCGCGTACGCGTTAAAGAGGCGCATCGCGAGCTCGGCGTCGCCGGCCGCGGCCCTGAGCGTTCTGGATTTCGTGCCAAGATCCCTGCTGAAATATTGGCCTCCTTTCGAGACTGCCAGCGTGTTGGTACTGAGGTTGTTGGCGCTGCAGAAGATTTTCAGCTCAGCGATGGCTGGTCCAATTGTCTTGGTAGCGTTAGCCAAGTGCCCGTTCTTCTTGCCGAAGAATTCCCCCATGCGGGTGAGAAGAGTCTCTCTCAGCCCAACAACTAATGGCTTTCCGTGTATCGTTTCCGCAGAAAACTCTGGGTGTGTCTTGCCGAGGCGGGCTTTTGACATGAGCAATAGAGAACGTCCTGTAAGCTCATGGAGCCCTCCCTTCGTAGCTCTGCTGGAGGTTATACAAGAATTGAGGTTGTCAGGTCTTTGTATTAAACGAGGCTTCCTTCCATAAGCGTGAGGAGCGCGCGGCTACCTTGGTCGAGCAGACAAAGGCGCTCCGATTCTTTCGCTCACCACAAGTGTGACCGGAGGAGTCAGCCACCGAGACGGTGATGGAGGTATTATAGTGGTATAGCCCGAATAAGGCTTCTTCCAACAAGGAGTTGCGGTCTGCAATACCGGGCGAGCTCCGGCGTCCCTCGTCGGCGCCGTCGCAGTCGCTGAGCTGGCCAACGTCCCTGAGGCTTGCAGCATCCTCGGGAGGTCTAAATCCGCCGCCCCGGAATCCAGCGGTGAAGGAATCGGCGTTGGCGCACTGCATGTGTAGCTGCGGAATCCAGCGTTGTTGGATCTAGCTTCTGTGTTGGATCTGGTTTCGCTGGCCGTGAACTGGTCGCCAAGGAAGTTTTCGTTGTCGTCGGCTATGCTTACTTGAGAAGAAATAATGCCGTACCTGAAGCCGCTCTCTGTTCGGCAGAGGCTTGTGAGCGTGGGGCAGAGCGCATCTGACAGTGCCTAAGCTTAGCTTGTCTCGGAGGCGTGGCGACGAGTCGAGACGGCCAACGTTTGTGCAAGGCCCGGTTGCGCGTCCCATTTTAAGGTCGCGTAGTCTGAGATGCCGTCGCCCGTCGTCATCCACTCAGCGGTCGCCACCCATTTTTGGGCTGGCGAATCGCTCTTATACCTTTCCGGCCAGCCACTAGCGTTGCAAATTGCAACGGTTTGGTAATATGTCCAATTTCCGACGGATTACTGAGTATTGAGTATACACGTGTCCGAGTTTGCAGCGAGTAATGAGTAGCTATTACTCAGGCAGAGCCCGCGACGGAGGAAGTATCCGAGGACAGAGAGGACGCGGAGGCCATAACGGCGGCAGGCCCAACCCCGAGACTCAGGCCTACATCCTACTCCGCCTCGACGCCCAGGCCGCGAAGGCCGAGCGCGTCCGCCTCGCAGAAACTGCCGCCGAAGCAAAGCGCGTCGAGAAGGCCCGCCAATTGGCAGACGCTAACGCCGCTCGCGAGCGCAAGATCTCCTCCGACGCTGCGTGGGAGCTCGTCATCAACCTCCCCGACGCCACCCGCGCATCTTTCCTCTTCCACGAGAGCGACGACGTCCCCAAGCCCCGCATCGCCGACGCCGTCACCAAAGACGTTGCCGACGAGCTCGACGCCCTCTACAACTCTTCTATCACCACGGCTCCGAGGTACAACGTCCTCGGCGCTCCAGTCCATGACCACATCCGCTGGTCTGTTTACTTCGTCGGGCACAAGGACGACAACGGCGACATCAAGTCCTTCGGCGGAAAAGCCAGCCTCGGTGCCCTCCTTGACTGCGCCGCACGAGCCTCTGGCGTCGACTACGCCGCCGTCGCGAAGAGCGTCGTTACCCCTCCCTGATACCCGGGCGGCTACACCGCCCTCTTCTTCGACCCCACCGTCGAAGACAACAACCTCCGTGCCACCATTGCAGAGCTCTCCCGGGGCCGCGACCGCTTCCTATTCTCTTCCAAGGTCCCGACCGACACCCCCGCCGCCGACATCGCCCTCCTCGTCTGGCGATGCGAGACGTACGCCGCCGAGCAGACACATCTCGCCGACTCCACGCCCGCTGGGAGCCTTCGAGACTCTCGCCGCGCTCGCGGCGTCGCGCTTCGTGAGTGCA
>JAULCF010809014.1:0-19681 GCA_032361265.1 Devaleraea mollis | reverse complement strand
TGATAGCTTGCTTGTACAGTAATACGCCCTTGTACAGGTTTCCCTTTGGCTAGTCGCTCAGCTTTACTCTCGATACCGTGAGTCTTGGAATTTTTAACAAGCTGCACAATGGGATCAAAGACAGCTTCCAAAATAGCATTATCAATCTCAACTTGCTCACCGATAGTTTCAAAGAAAATATCTTGTTCGCCATCTTGTCTACCTTGTTTGAGCAAACGGTCTAAGCGACTAAATAGGTGTGTCATAGCTACCATGCGGATACGTCCAATTTGAGAACGTAAGCCCTGGCTAATACTATGAATCTCACTGGCATCACGACTCAAATCAAACCCTAAAGCATCAAACTGATATTGCATTTCAGTCAAGTCATTAGCCATTTCAGCAATACTGCCTGCTAAAATATTGATATCACTATAGCTATCAAATTCTAAATCCGCAAAGCGTTCATTTAAGGTTTTGTGCAACGCTTGATTATCTAAATTATTTTTATCTGCATCATTACTTGTTAATTGATTCGCTGCAACAAATTGTCCAGTAACATTAGTAGATATTTCTGAAAGCGACTGAGACTGGCTAGCTGCTAGTTTAGGATTAAGATAGTGTTTTTCGAACTCTTTAGTTACAGATTGCATACGCAAACGACTTGCTTCAAGCTGCTTGGTTAGTGCTGAGAAATTATCTAAACGATTCTGTAGACGTGTACGAGAACCAAGTAAATCACCAACCAAATTAAGCATGTCATCAAGACGCTGCACACTAGCACGGATCGTCAGAACAGGTTTAGCCTTCTGCTGTGATTGAGATGCTTCGTCAACTATTTGCGTAAGTTCAGCACTTACTTGTTCACTAATATCGTAACCAAGCAAGGCATCTAAAGCTTGCTGAAAGCCCTTTTCAATCTTATTCTGTTGTGTATCCGATTCCGCACCTTCAAGTTGCGACAACTCAGCACTAGCTTCTTCATCTAAAAGAATATCATCATAGATAATTACTGCGCCAAGACCAAGTAAACTGTCTAAAGCTCGCTGAAAATCCTGTAAACTTTTATCAAGTTGCTGCTCATGATTGTTTTGTTGCGTACCTTCAAGAATCGCTACTATTTCTTTAACCGCAATATTACCTTTACGTAATACAGGTTCAGCTTCTGCGAAGTCCATACCCTCTTCACGCACTTTGATCATGATGTCTTCTAGAGCGTGACCAACATCTCCTAAAAACTGTAATTCCACCATATAGGCAGACCCTTTTAGTGTATGTGCTGCACGAAAAAGCTGATTAATAATTTCTGGATCAACAACATCAGAGTTTTTATCTGATTGTGAAAGTTCATAAAATCCTTGATCAATATGCTCAAGGTGTTCTTTTACTTCTGGTAAAAAATATTCAAGTGTTTCTTGTTCATTTTTCCGATATAGCTCGAGCTCACCCAATAGTATAGAAGTTGCTGATGTTTTCTTTTCAGCTACTTCTTCTTCTATTACTCGCTCTTGAACATCAGTCTGAGTACTTTCTCGTTTCTGGACACCCAACTGATTCTTAGTATTGACCTGAGCATTACTCAAAAGGCTTAACAATAGTTTTGAACCGCCTAAATGTGCAAGTTCCAAACCAATATTACCTTCTGTCTTGCCAATAGAGATCCGTTCTAAACTACCCCTAAAACAAACCATCACATGATCAAAAAACTCTTGTACTAACTTATGTTGACTACTATCTAAAGCAGGGGCAGCCTGTGCTAAGCGCTCAACCATATCACAAAGTTGAGATATCTGTGGATAACCATAGAGTCCAGAACTACCTCTGAGTCTATGACCAAACATAACTATATCTTGTAAAGTTGATTCATCCAGACCTTCACGTAAACGCAAAATAGCATTTTCAAACTGCTGAAGGCCTTCCCAAGCTTCTACTAAGAAGATTTCGACTAAATCAGACCCAAAGCCAGCCTGCTTTTCTAAACCAGCCTGTTGTTCTAATCTAGTTTGCTTCTCTACTATAGTTGCATTATCTGCTGGTTTTGATATGGTTGTTGACGCTATTGACATAAAATTTAATCCACTAATTGTGCTTCGTCAAGACGGAAGTGTGAAAGACTTTCAAGCAATTCTTGAGATAGCATTTGTAACTGCTCCGCGATCTGCTTACCTTCTGCCACTACATGCTGCGATTCCGTGCCTGAGTTACTCATCATCTGCAAGTTACTGTTAACAATACCTACGTGCTGTACTTGCTCTCTAACAAGTTCAGCAATTTTCTGTGCTAGACCTGCAGAACTTTGTGCTTGTTGACCAATATCATCAAGTCTTTGTCCTGCTTGAGTAGCAAGTTGATAACCGCCTTCTACCTCACGAATACCATCCTCAACAGAAATAACTACATCTTGAACTTCTTCTTGAACACTTTGAATTAGGGATGATACACGCTCTGTTGCTTGCGCAGAGTTCTCTGCTAGTTTACGAACTTCATCCGCAACGATAGCAAAACGTCCGCCTGCTTCACCTGCACCTGCCGCTTCAATAGCAGCATTGAGTGCCAAAAGATTCGTTTGAGATGCGATGTGGCGAATCGTTTCTACAATCTCAGAAATTTCTAAAGAACGATCACCAAGGTTTTTAATTCGCTTTGAAATTGTCTGTACTTCTTGACGAATGTTCTGCATACCAGCCAAGGTGTCTTTTACTACCAAACTACCCTCTTGCGATGCACTATAAGTCTGTAATGCTGTTGCAGCAGCGGTATCAACCTGCCCTGCCATTTGTTGCATAGATTGTGAAACTGACTGAACAGCCTCTGCTAGCTGATTTGCTGTTTGTACCCTGCTTTGATTACTCTGCGAAATACTTTCAGAACTCAAAATCATATTTTGAGCACCATGACCAACTTGTGTAGCTGTCTGTTTTACATTACTAAGAACATAACCAACTTCTTCAACCATCACATTTGTCGCGTCAACAACATTACCAAGAATATCCGCAGATACCGTACCACGACGCGTCAAATCTCCTTGCGCTACATCCGTAATAACATCTAGGAAGCCACCAATACTACTTTGCAACATTTCACTTTCTTGTTGAGCAACGTCACGTTCATTTTCTGTACGAACCATCTCACGAAGCTTGACCACAGTATTGTTTATCGAGTTTGCCAATAGACCAATTTCATCTTTGGTATCAACTTTTGCAAGTGTTGACAAATCACCAGAACCTACCTGTTGCATAATTTCTACAAGGTGGTTAAGTGGTTTAGTCAAACGACGCGCGAAAATAACACCAAAAAACAAAGTGGCTAAGAGTGTAAGAACAAAAATAATAATATTCCACTTGTTAGCGTTTTCAACAACTTGTGAGGCTTCACTAAATTTTTGTCTCATGACCAGAGTCCAGCCCAAATCGTTAATAGCATGACTAAGGGATTGAGTACGCAAATAGTCCATTGCATCTAAAATAGAAGCATATTCGCGAAAACCATCTGAGTTCATTACTTTTACTTGATCTTCATTGAACACAGTGTTTGCACTTACGTTAAGACTTACAAACATAGAGCGGTCTCCCACTTCATCTGTTAGATCTAGACGTTCACGATCACTATTAACCAACTGTTTTCGAGCTGTTAAAGGTATTCCCTTTGCATTATGTCCAAAGGTTACGCCTGGATCAAAGATCACATCACCAGAACTATTTAACAAAATAGCATGCCCTGTTTCATCAAAACGCGGCTCAGAAATATAAGCATTAAGCGCAGTTGTACTCAGTGTAGAACGCATAACACCAAGAAGATCACCTGTATCTGAAATAAGTGGTAGTGCGACAACAAAATCTTGTGCTATCTCATTTTCAGCTGATGTCAACTTAGATATATAGACGTCACCCTGTCCATTTGCCCAAGCAGTATTCCACCATTCTTGATCACCATGGTAGTAGTTCGATAATTTGTGACTAGCTGCCACAGTTGCACCATATTGATCCGTAATAACCATGCCACTATGTCCACCATATGAAGCCGCAAAATCTCTAAGTTGATAGCTAGCAGCATTGACGCTTTGATCATTTGTCAAAACAGAATTAACTAATGTAGCATCTTCAGCCGAATTTGCCCACTCTACTTCTCGTGTATTTATCTCTTCAAGAAAAAGGTCATAGTCGTTGCCATACTTTTCGACATAAGCAAGGTTTCTTTGTTGGACACTATCTTGTATGAGTTGGGTGTTACTAAGTGTTAAAAGCTGTGAGACGCTTTCAGCAAAAAATCCTTCAACATTCTGTTCTAATGACTCAGCAGCAAGCAATCTGTTTGCGAGCAAGGTTTCAAAATGAGATGTACGTACACCTCGAAGGGTGCCGAACAAGCTTGTAGCAAGACTTGTTGCTACTAAGAGAAACAGAAGCAAAAGTATCTTACTTCGCAAACCAAAACTTCGGCTCGAGTCTACATCATAAGAAGAACCTATAAATGCTGCTGCTTGCTCTTCAAGTACTGGATTAATTACTTCTTGATTTATTTCAACTACTTGTTGATTTATCTCTAAATAAGGCGTATCGTCAAAAGAATCTTCAAAAACATAATTATTTTGAGCATTATCATTTACATCAAATTCTGGATTATCATAATCTATATTGTCATGCTGTTGTGATGATTGCATCAGATAGCCTCCTTTCTAAAATTGGAATAGAATTCATAATAAGACTTAAGATATCTATTGAGTTCAGTGGTGATGTTTGAATAGTTAATTTTCATTTTGACGTTCACTCTCACGCTAGTCTTTACATCTAGTCTTTTATATAAAGGTATAAAATATATAGTTTTTAATAATTACTTGTAGTTTTTTGAGTTATCAGATCTTATCCAGATCAAACAACTTCAATGGTCATTGCATCTAGAAGTGGGGCAAGTTGTAACATCAACACCTCTTGACCTAAAAAATAAAAAGAATCACCCTTATAATAACTGGGATACGCTTCTAGCTTTTTACTTGTTGTGTCAACCCCCAAGGCAGCCGCAATCTCTAGTCGTGTATCAGTATCATCTGTTGATACCTCTGACTCATAACCTATAACCTCATCAACGGCTAAGGCAACTTCACCGTCACCATCCCGTACAACCAAAGCATGTCGACCTTCCTGTCGAAGCTCTGTCTTATCAAATGTTTTAGGCGTGGTATCATCAGAGAAAAACTCGTTAGCACTTGATGAACTTTCTGAGCTCAATAATTGTTCATCCTGCTTGAGTCTCAATCCTAAATCAAGTAAAGGATAGATAAGTCCACGTGAAGCAACCAACCCTAAAAGTACAGAACTACTACGTGGTACAGGACTAAGCTTTCCAATCTCGGTCACTTCTCGAATATCGTGACCTGGAAACGCAAAGAACCTCTCTCCCAAGCGAAAAATACACGCTTTATCAACAATCATAAAACTTACCCACCCTAAAACCCACTTACTATAAATCTCAACTATTTAAATCAAACTGTTATAAAACTTAGGTATCATCTGCTTTAACCTTCTAACACTAGAGAGTGAACAACTGCGCGATAAGCTGACACAGTACTGATTCAGAATCTTGTGATTTAAGCATTAAATTGATACAAAATTCTCACTCAAAGCAAGCTTCAAGGAATTTAACATTTTGTAAGTTCATTGCTAACTGCTAATTAACTGTTAGAAAATCTTATTACTTTTTCTAATAGTTCTACTTCAGTAAAGGGCTTAGGTAAGTAGTCATCTGCACCCTGTTTTTTACCCCAGTTAATATCAGTTTCTTCTTTTTTTGAACTCACCAACACAACAGGAATATGTTTAGTCGCCACATTGCGCTTAACTTTACGCAAAATCTCATAGCCACTTTTCTCAGGCATTACAACATCCAATAAAATCAGATCAGGAGCATTGCGTGATATTTCTGCTTCGGCTTGGTTACTTTCATTACAAAGCACAACTTCGTACTTTGGTTTAAGAATACTTTCAATAAAACCAAGTATTGATTTTGAGTCATCGATTGCTAAAATCTTCATTACTACCATCCCTTTAGCTCTATGTTTAAGCATCACTTAATTATGCCTTCATAAGCCTTTCTTATATTCACAGCGTTTTTCTGTATATTTATCAAAGTAAGATCTATCTTAAAAGTACATCTAAAAGGTGATTTTATACAGCTGCCAAATCTGAGATACTGATTACTTTTCTAAGTATCACAAAATACAGCAGGCCCATAACCATAAATATAGATAGAGCTTACGCTTCGTGGTGTCACAGAAATCAAACCAATATTCGCTAAGGAAACAGTAACTAAAACAGAATGAGGGATTTCAAATCAACACTAAGAATTTAAGGCGTCAGGTAGTGAATTACCTGTAGAGAATACCTAATTGGAAATAAGCAATCATAGGCAAGAGCTCGAGCACTATATAAGCCTGAATAGTGATTTTACTTACAATAGTAGAGGAAATCTAAGACGTCACCTTAAGCTCACGAACTAAATACTTAAATCTAAGAATTCTACTATAACAACCGATAAATCCCCAAGCATCCACTTTAAAAATTAACATCTCTCTTGATATTTTCCAACATTCAAAAACACATTTTTGGCGAGCATCTAATTACTGTGTAGTCTTTTTAGCACGATTGTATTTATACACGCTCAATACTCCAAGAAGCGCACTTACAAAGTATAGATAAACTAACCCGTACAAGAAGTATTTTGCTAGCACTTAAAAAAGCTATAGCTTTAATCTTATCAGCCTTGGTACTAGCGGCTAAATTATGTCTTTAATATCAGCGATTCCTATGATATTACTAAATCGTCTGACTTTTAATCTAGAGTTTTAACTGTCGTTATATCCAATAAATATGTTGGGCTTTATGACTGTTACTACACTACTCAATGAGCTCGAGCTAACCTTACATTTAAAAATGAAAATCATCTTTACTCTCCCTAATGAGTTCTAATGAATCCAGTTCACCCATAAATAACGCACTCAGCTTCCTAAAAATTATTAAATAACCAATGCCAAAACTAATGGCATAAAACAACAAGATACTTATTGCAACGACTAACTGATCTGAAGATTTGGGAGAGTCTTTTTTGAAAGTTGGAAGTCACTTGTTTATCTAACTTTATAGATAAACATTACATACAATAGTGTCTCCAAAATTAATGTTCTGGGAGGAACAATGATGAAGGTAAACCCTAAGGGAGTCTTTTCAAGATTCGTACGATCTGCTGCTTTGATTTCATTAACAATGATATTAGGAGCATGTGGTTCGACGCTACAAACCGACACAATAAGTCAACCTACACTTAAACAAATCGATACAAATACGATCGACTATAGTGCTGGAATGGCCATTAACTATGCTGGTGGTTTTAGTACACAAGCTATTGGCGATAACCTATTGGCCAATGAAAGCTTCAAAACAACAGACGGATGGTCTAACTGTGGTGACGCTTCTGCCTATACAATCGGCGAAGGTTTATTAACTACAAGTGGTACAGCTTGTATCTATCAAACAATCCCAGCAACAGTTGCTAACGAATATACACTTGTGTGCGATTCAGAATCAGATGCTGCATATTCAGAAATCATCTTAAGCATGTTAGATGCTAACTACTCATCAATCAGTGAGAATATCTTTGAGCTTACTGCAAAGAATGTATCTAATGCTTCTCTAACAACAACTGCGCCAGCAGGCACTATCTATACAGCTGTAACCCTCTATAGTGAAGGTGTAACAAGTCATAATACATGTACACTAGCTGTCACAGGACCAGTTGATCCAACTCCTGTTGACCCAACCCCTGTTGATCCAACTCCTACACCAGTTGACCCAACTCCAGTTGACCCTACACCAGTTGATCCAACTCCTGTTGACCCAACTCCTGTTGACCCACCAACCAATGAATTACTTGCAAACCCAGGTTTCAATACAAATACTGATTGGTTCAACTGTGGTAACGCTGCCAACGCGAATATCTCTGACGGCACATTGACACTTTCTGGTGAAGCTGCTTGTGTTTTCCAAACAGTAGCAGCAACTCCAGATGCAAACTATGCTCTAGTCTGTGACTCATCTTCTAGCGCTGCTTTCTCAAACATTAGTCTAAGCATGTTAGATACTGATTTTGGCATCATTAAAACTGAGACTGAAATGGTAAACGATACAACTGCACAGCCATCAGTATTCGCTAATCTAAAAGCTCCAGCCAATACAAGTTATGTAGCAGTTACAATTTACTCAGAAGGTCCAGCTACACATGAAAGCTGTTCTCTAACAAATGATGTAGCAGTTATACCAACTCCAGCGCCTGTTGATCCAACCCCAGCGCCTGTAGACCCAACTCCAGCGCCTGTTGATCCAACCCCAGCGCCTGTTGATCCAACCCCAGCGCCAGCAGCAGGTCCAAACACACTACTTGTTAACCCTAGCTTTGCTGGTAATGATTCATGGACTGTATGTGCTGGCGAGAATCAAGCTAACTATGGCATCGGTTCTGGTGATTTCTTAGCTTCAGGTACTGCTTGTGCTTTCCAAACGCTACCTCTTACTGGTGCTGCTGAGTACACATTAGTTTGTAATGCTAAATCTGACGCACTTACTTCAAACATTTCTTTGAGTATGTTAGATGCTAGTTTTAACATCATAACTTCACAAGTTGAGCCTATTAGTTCTGCAACGCTAGATACTTTCACACTTAAGCTAAGCCCTGTTACTAACGCTACTTTCGTAAGTGTTACCCTTTACAGTGACCAAGGTACTACCACTGTTGCTGATTGTGGTCTTGTAGCTAACTAAGAAACTAATCTTTGCTGAGTAGTTAAAGGGCTATCATTGACCTTAGAATTACTTTCAACTATATAAACTAAGAAAAAAGGACACTCAGAAATTGAGTGTCCTTTTTTAGTGGTTCCAGTAAAGTTACTTTGTTTTTCTATATAGGGTAAGCTCGAGCCCACCCTAATATCCTAAACCATTCCCTTTTTTAAACTCAATTCTCAAACAAAACACTAATGCTCTCACGATTATGAATTCTACTAATCGCATCAGCAAAAAGTGGTGCATTGCTCACAACCTCAAAAGCGTCAGGTAAAACTACTGGTTGCGTTTCAATTGAGTCAGTAACAAAAAATCTTTTAATCGGACTAGCTAGTAAACGTTCCACACTTTGCTCAGATGCAATAGCAGCATGTGTGACTGCTGCGTACACTTCTTTAGCACCTTCATCTAACAACTTTTGAGAAATGTCTATCAAGGTACCACCAGATAGAATAATGTCATCAACCAGCAAAGCAACCTTACCTTCAACATTCCCAATAATGCTCATAATCTCAGCATTTTCACTGTGATCTTTTCGTTGCTTATCACCAATTGCTAAAGAACAACCCAACTTATCTGCGTAATCTCTAGCTTTCTTTACAAACCCTGCATCTGGTGAAACAACCACCATATCTTTAGGGGTTGCTATATTAGCTTTCTTAACAGCCTCAACAAGAATTGGCATACCATATAAATCATCAACAGGTATTTTAAAGAAACCTTGAATTTGTGCTGCGTGCAGGTCTAAGGTTACAACTCTATCTGCGCCTGCAGCCTCAATCATATCAGCACAAACACGCGCCCGAATCGATACTCTTGGTTCATCTTTTTTATCACCTTTAGCGTAACTAAAGTACGGCATGATAACCGTGACCATAGAAGCACTCGCACGCTTAAACGCATCTATCCAAAAGACAAGTTCCATAAAGTTATCATTGGTATGAAAGCCAGTGGACTGTACTAAGAAAACTCTGCGTCCACGCACACTTTGTTGGACTCGCACAAAAAGGTTACCATCTGAAAATTTTAGAACTTCACTTTCAGCTTTTTTAACCCCTAAAACCTGACAAATACTTTCGGTAAGCTTCGGACTTCCGGACCCTGAAAAAACAAGCATCTCTTCATTCATAAGAGCATCTTATCTTATAGATAGTCCGAAAACACCCTTAGTATTATTAGCAGCTTTGCGCCTCAATTTGCGAACCTTAATTTATCAACCTTAATTTCATAAAGGGTCTAAATTTAGACTTAATCAAGAATCACAGTTTAGTTAAAAATCACAATTTAAAGGTGCGTTAAACACAGGTATTCTTACTTTCCTGCTAAAATTTGAGCTTCTTTAGCTTCTTCAACTTTTTCAGCAAGAACTTTTTTATTTTTCCCCAATATGCCACCACGAGCATTATGCCCATGAACAACCACTGCAAAAGCTTTAGGGTCAACCATAGCGACTAACTCACTGAGTCTATCTACATCTGAACGCATAACTGTACACATAAGCACATTGCTTGCATCTTTGTTATAGGTACCTTCGGAATCCCACCTTGTAACACCAATCCGCAAAGTGGTGTGCAGCTCAGAGGCAACTTCCACGGGCTTTTTAGTCACAATTAGTACCATTCGTACAATGCTTGGACCTTCTAAAGCATACTCCGTAGCCAAACCTGAAACAAAAAGTGCCACCATTGAGTAGAGAGCATTTTCCCAACCAAAGAAAAGTCCTAAAAGCATAATGATGCTGCCATCAGTAATGATATAAATTTGGCTAATGGGCCAACCTGTTTTGAACTGTAGGATGCGACTCAGCACACCTGTACCACCTGCGTTGCCTTGCGCACGCAACACTAGACCAAAGCCTATTCCAGACGCCACTCCACCAAACAGAGAGTTCAAAAGCAAATCTTCACTAATGCCTGTGGCAGGCAGGGCCAATCCAAATAAATCGATTGCGGTATTCATAACTAGAACTACATATGTGGTACGAATCAAAAATTTAAAACGACCAAGGTTATAAAAACCAAGGATTAGTAGAGGTATATTCATGATCTGAAGCAATAAACCTGGACTCATAGAAAAATATTTCAAGATAACCAAACTCAAGCCAGATATACCACCTGGTGCAATGTTGTTTGGATAAAAAAAGAGTCGATAACCAAATGCCATGATAATGGCACCCAGCGTTAAAAAGAAAAAGTTCTGCCAGTTGGAAAAAACATCTTTTTTTACACGTTCCCAACTCAATTTGTTGATAGCACGATTTGCAACAAACATAGCGTTTAGCCTCTAATTCAGTGAATCGGTGTACAGTTTAAAGGCGCTTTCCCTTTACCAATTCATAACATTTGCATTAATAATTACGATAAGATTCCAGAAAAATAATGAGCTTATTTGCAGTTGCTCTACTTTTTAAAATTACTTTTTTTGTTTAGTGATTACTAGTAGTTTTTTAGAAACGTAATAAGCCAAAATCTTTCTTAGAATAGTTTGCTGGAATACTCGACAAAATGATGTGAAATTACCTCATTTTGCCTTCTCTTATAACAGCAAAAAACCAGCCTATGAGACTGGTTCTTATTTAGCTTATTTTAGTAATCCATCTAGAATCACATTTTTAAAACATTTTGGTGCCGAGGATGGGACTTGAACCCACACGTCCTTTCGGACACTAGCCCCTCAAGCCAGCGTGTCTACCAATTCCACCACCTCGGCAGATGGTCTGAACAAGTAAATACCTGTTCAAATAGCAATGTGAATAATACTCGCTGCCTATAGTTGTGTCAAGAGTTCAACCAAGCTTTTAATGTGATTTGGCAACTATAGCGTTATTTGGACTACTTAGTTTCGCTATAAGTTTCGCTATTCTTTTATCTGCATGTTTGTCAATCACTGGCCCATGCCCAAGTGCTAGCGTCTGTAACTGCAACTTTGACACTTTGATAATTGATTTTCTGGATTCAGCAAGGTTTGGCGTAAAAGCTCTAAATGGCTGCGTCAGTCTTCCCATAATATTCATCATGACATCGCCACCGATCAGAAGCGATTCTCTAGGTAGCCACAAACCAATTTGTCCAGCCGAATGCCCTGGTAGATGCACTACTTCAAGTCCTTGATGCACTTCAGGAATAACTTCAGAAGTTTTTAAACTTCTATGTACCTGACAAGTTGGTAACTTACTACCACCCATTTTTAGCATAAAACGGTCTATAGCGCTAAAATCATCAGTTGAAACGGACTCTGGAGCTTTTTGCCCTGTAATGACTGGCGCTTCTAGTTCATGTGCCCAAACCTCGGCACCTGTACGCTGTTGTAAGTCTGCAAGTGAGCCGATATGGTCACTATGGGCGTGGGTAATCAGGATACGCTTTAAATCATGTATATCGTAACCTGCTTGATTAATCATTTTTATGATGCGATCAGCACTATTAGCCCCACCTGTATCTACAAGGCTTAGCCCCTCTTCACCTTGAATTATAAAACAGTTGCTTATGCCAACTCTAAATTGTGTGATGTACTTACTGATGCGTTTCATAGGCTATTTAACTTAGTTTAGTGCTAGTGTTTCCGATCTAGATAATCAATCTATGCATACTATTATTATGTATTTGAATAAAGACCTTTATTCCTGATTCATATGCTTTTAGACAACCAACTTCAAAAGAAATTAGCTGTCTTTCTGATTCTTATTGTATTAAGAAATTATTAATGTAGTGTTAGTGAAAGGCTTACTTATTTAAGGGGGGTTATTTGATAACAAAAGTATGAGGCAAACAGAAACTATTTATTCTGTCTTCGTGCGCTCGAGCGCAACGTCTATTACCTCACGCAATTTACTGTAATCCCCACCTGTAACCTTCATACCATTGACCAACATACTCGGCGTACCCTCAAGTTCTAAAGATTGACCAAAAGCAAGATCAGTAAAAACCTCATCTTCAAAATCACCCTCAAGCACACAACGTGCTAACTCAGCAGCATCTAATTCTGGTACATAGTCTTCTGCAATCGCAGCGATTGATTCAGGCGACGCCCATTTATCAGTAGCACCTTGAATGTCAAAGATATAGCGCTTTAAGCGCCAAAACGCTACATTATCTTGCTTAAAGGCACATTCGCCAGCCCAAGCTGCAAAAAATGAATCTTTGTCTATAACTGGGTAATTTACAAAAATGATATAGAGATTGCCTGGCAGAACATAGTCACGAATTAACTGCGCCATAACATTCTGATTAAAGCGTTTGCAGTGTGGGCAACTAAAATCCTCAAATAAGACCATCATAACAGGTGCGCCAGCATAGCCAAGATGCGGCTGCGCGGTTAATTGAAAATCACGCTCAGCTGCTTTTGCCATTGCGAGTTCAACACCTGCTTGAACATCTTCGATAAGCGTTGGTGAAGCTTCTATACCTTGAGGCTGTTTTCTCTCTTCAGAGATATTACGGGCTAGTTTTGTTGCCTCAGCCATCAAATCAGCAGCACTACCTTCTAGAGCGTATTGCCCAAAAGCAGTCGCAGTGCCTATAAAAATACCTAGCAGTAAAAGTACTAATTGTATTTTTTTAATATTATTTTTTAACAGCTTCACAACACACTCGCTCTTCCCCATTTTATCTCTGTTTTTGTTAGCCCTATCAATTTTAGCTCTATCAATTAGCGTACGTACGCCTAATACTACCTGTTTAAAATACTATATCTCAAATGACAAGTTGATATTAAACACCAAAAAAAGTTTAAAAGCATATCAAACCTAGAATAATCGCTATTTTAAACATACCTATTTTGCAATACTCTTAAAGATATTTAGCAAAAACAGGTATAAATCACGATAAAGAATAACAAATAATAAAGTACTTATTGATGTTTCGCCACTTCATTAAATGACAAAAAACCATTCATAGAAAGTTATGAGCTTCTTAGTTTTAAAAGTGAAAGCATCTCTATATGGTGTGTCTGTGGGTAAAAATCAAAAGGCTCCATTTTGATAAGATCAAAACCTTCTTCGCCTAACGCAGCAACATCTCTTGCCCATGAAGTTACATCGCAAGAAACATAGGCTAAATAGCTCGGTTTTGCCTGACCAATGGCTGCTCGCAACTCTTTAGAAAGACCTGCACGCGGTGGATCAACACAAAGGAGTGAAAGATTTGCTATTTCATCTGCACTGAGTTGTTTCGCATTTACTTTTTTGAAATCAATGTTAGTTATACCCTGATCAATGACTTCTTGTTCGCCTAATTTGAGGCTCGAGCTACTAATATCCAAAACTGTAACCGAGTCAAATAATTCCCTCAAATGGTAAGCAATAACACCACTACCACCAAATAAATCCACTGCCTGACCACTTAAACCTAAAGGTTGAATCCACGCTTTTAGGGTCTTAAAAAGAACACTCGCAGCTTCTGGATTAGGCTGCGAAAACTCACTAGCACTCACACTTACCTGAGCCTCACCAATTCGGTGTGACAACCTACGCTTGCCTGCCATGCGCTCTACACCTGTACGAAAGCGACCTCTAGAATCAAATTGGCTATAACTAACACCTGCAAGTACATTGTTATCAACTAAATCGTGTGCCAAGTTCATGTAGTTTCTCAGAGACGCTCGACAAATTAAACAGGCCACTACTTCATCTTCATGATTTACTCTCAAGGCAACTTCAAGCAAGCCTTTAGCCATTTCTTTATCTGTGTATTCCTGCATTTTTTGCCAGACTTTATTTATAGCTGGGTGAGCTACCGGGTCACTATCTAGCAGTACTAGGTCATGGCTTTGAGCTTTGCGATAGCCTAAACCTTCTTTTGAAACAGCAGGTTGGATTGTGTAGCGATAGTTCCATACTTTTGGTGCTGCGCGCACTATAAATGGATCTGAATTATCTGCATCTGAGTTTTCTAAATGATCTAGGACAACACCTTGCCTGCTTACGACATCTTTGACAACCTCGGCTTTGAGCTCGAGCTGATGCTTATCCTCTATAAAGCCATAATCTAAACCAGGGTGCAGCGGCAACTGTTCTGATGTTACTTTTGTTGATGTTACTTTTGATGGTTCATCACTTACAGGATTACTTGAGCGCCGAAAAGGACTAGCTTCAAGCACTTCTAGGACCTGTCCCTGAAAAACACCTTTTACTTTGCTAATTTCGACCCGAACAGTCTCATTTGGCAAAGCACCCTGCACTAAGGCAATTTGACCATCCTCAAGACGACCTAGCGCCATTGCTCGGTGCAACATACGCTCAGGTTTCAAAATAACTTCCGTTAATCTTTGATCTTTTTGATGTTGCCAGTTTTTTCCGTTTTTTCGTCGTTTCGCATGCGTCTTTGCCATTACTGTCCGTTATAGCATGTACCTATAACTAGATAGTGGGTTAGTTGAGCAATTGAAGGCTAGCTTAGTTCAGCAATCGGGCTCGAGTACTAGGTATTCACCTTATCTACATAAATCATACAGGCAGTTATCTCAAAACAAAAAAAGGTTATTCAACCATGACGAGTGAAGTACTTTACTGCTATACTTAACCCTATGAAACGTTCCTTCCAAGAAATCGTAGAATTAGGCATTTTTGGTATTATTGCGCTTGCAATTGGTACTGGCCTCCTGTGGGTTTTAGGTTATGTCCTTCAAGCTGTAGGTTGGTTATCAACCAAAGTCGCTGGCTGGATATGGCTTCCTGTTCGCTTCCTCTTACTCATCGCTATTGTCGTTATCGCCGTTTACTTTATCTGGAAATTTATTCAGGACCGTAACAGTGCAAAAGCTGCAAAACCAGCTTCTGTAATCTCCAGCACTTCAGCTAAACCTGCAACTGCTTCAGTTGCGGAAACTCCTTCTGATGCTCCAGATGGAGACAAAAGCTCAGACCAAAGCTCAGACTAAAGTTCTAAAATCAAGTTCTTCAGATATACAAAGAAATCGGATGCATCTCTGCATCCGATTTCTTTTATTAATTTACCCTTATGAATTACACATTTATGATAGTGGTCATTAAATTTGAGTAATGCTTTGATGTCAGCTACTCCAAATAGCTAACAGAAGGGTATTTTTATGATTTATAAAATCCATTCCTCAGCAAATAAATGCACCCTAGTTTTTGAAATTCCTGCTTACAATACAGAAGCTACTAGTATTGAACTTATTGCTGATTTTAACAACTGGCAACCCATTAAAATTGACACCTTAGCAAGAGGTATGTGGCGTTTAGAACAAGAAGTTGATAGTGGCAAACGCTATGAATTTCGTTACAGAATCCTAAGAGATGGTCAAGAATATTGGCTAAGTGAACCTGAAGCAGAAAGTTTTGTTATTAATGATCGTGGTACTAAGAATGCAGTTATTAGCTGCTAAGTACCAAGTCACAAATAAGTTTAACTATTCTGACACCCAAAACACCCGTGATATTCCGTCCTGTACAGGTTTGGTGTGAAATCCAGTTAATGTAACTTAATTTTGTCTACGTACTTAAACATTACTCTTTTATACAACTCTAACCAATGACTTACTAGTCAATAAAACTCTACTGAAGTAGAGTTTTAATCCAAATGAGGACTCTGATTAATGCCTGTGATAACTGCAACATCCTTTGCTTTATTATAACGCAGGCTTACAAAAGCAGTATCACCAAAAGCGTATATAGCTTTACGTGAATCCATCAAATTGCTGATAGCTTTATTTAAACTTCCATCGTGAGCAATAATTAAAATATTCCTATTGTTACTTTAAATAACATCTTCAAGTGCTGCACTAATTCTACAGAAATCCTAAGTACAAAACTCATATCGCTTTCACCACCATCTTCGGTTAGTGGATCAAGTCAGTTACGAAACCTTGGGATAGGGTATTTCTGTTGCACTTACATAACAGTCCATTGCAGTCAAAGATTCATTGCCAAATTCCATCCACTTTTCAGATACGTCTACCTCTAAAGACAAACGACTGGCAATGATTTCAGCCGTTTGCTTTGCACGTTGTAAAGAGTTAAGTTAAAAGTCGTATCTGTGGTCATTTTTTTAAGTCGGTTAAGTTAGGGTTACTTGGCGCGCTCGAGCTCACGCTCTGCAAGCTGCATCAATACTTGCTTAGCTTCTGACTCAGGGAAAATCGATAGAGCCGCCTGAGCTCGTTCAGCCTCTTCTACAATAGCTTTTCTAGCTTCAATATCTATTCCTGCAGTCTGAACTAAATCTTGCATAAGCGCAACATCATTTTCACCAGCGGCGTGGCGTCTCATTATTTCTTGAGCCTCAGTAGAATTGCGCTCCAACAACAATTTAAGCACTGTATAGGTTGCCTTACCTTCACGCAAATCTCCGCCAATAGGCTTACCAAGTTGCTTTTCATCACCCAACAAATCTAAATAATCATCTTGCATCTGAAATGCACGACCATAAGCAAGGCTAAACTCCCTGAACGCATTGCGCTCAGCTTCATTAGCACCACCTAAAATCGCAACCCCTTCAAGCGCAGCCTGAATTAAAACAGCAGTCTTACCTGTAATAATCTGATGATAGTTTTCCATCGAATAAGTCTCAAGACTCGCCATCTGAAACTGTAAAACTTCAGCCTCACAAATATCTGCAGCCGTTTTCGACATCAAGGCTGTAAAGTCAGGATCATTAGCAACAGCCAGTAATCCCAAAACCTTGGCCAGCATAAAATCACCAGACATAACACTTACAACATTGCCATATCGGCGAAACGCTGCCTCTTTGCCTCGGCGCGTATCTGCGTCATCTATAAGATCATCATGCAGCAAAGAAGCTGAATGTAGTAATTCAACTGCTAGTGCAACTGTCATTGAAGCTTTTTGATCACTACCAAGCATCTTACCTGCAATAAAGGCTAGCGATGGACGAATCCGCTTTCCGCCAGCACTGACCAAGTCTTCACTAATAGCATCAATAAATGCTACTGAAGAATCCAACTGTAATCGCAACGCAACTTCAAAATCTTTTAAGTCATCTTTTACAATCTCAAACATACTCAATAGTATATAGAAGAAGCGCCTCCCAGATTGGAAGGCGCTTTGCTATTTAGACTTTTTTGAAATGAGTCTTAAAAAGTAACATCTTTCAGTACTATAGCTAAGGTATTGGTTGAATAAACCTCACCATCAGCAGTAATAACTTGTGCAGTAACATAATGAGTAATATCTTTCACACTCAAGCCAGCTGTAATAACCGAGTCTTCACTACTACTATCAGTAAGTGGCGTAAAAGCTGCTTCACCATCTTTTTTAACTAAGTGGTCGAATCTCTCAGTACCATCTAAAGTAGCAATACCAGTAACAGGATCAGCAACTTTTCTAATATCAAAGGTTGCCACAGCATCAGACTCTACTAATGTAGAATCAACATCTCCATCCCCATCAATATCAGGTCCAGTCTGAACCAAATAATAAGGTGATTTTGTATCTCGATCTAAACGAATTTTCGTATCTTGGTGTGTCCTATTACCATCACTGTCTTCTGTTGTAACACGAACTATATACTCTGTATTAGCTGGGCTATCTGGAAGGTAAGGATGTGCGTTAAAGTTTACAGGTAACGCAGCTTTAGTAAATAAGACAGGTTCTTGAAACGCTCTAACAAATCTTGAAGGTGTTTCATCGTATTGAAGATCACCTGTGAATACTTCAAGTTCTATATGCGCTACGCCTAGATCATCAGTTGCTTGCACTGCAATATATGCGTCTGAAGGATCACGAATAATTCTCGAAGCACCATTTGGATCATTCACTGGGCTAAGAATAAGTACAGATGGTGGTACAGGTCCACTATTCTTAGTACGAATCTTAACTTCATCTTCTAGCGTGAAGATTTCACCAGTTGAAATGCGTTTAAACTGGGCACTAGCCTTAAGAATATATTCTCTATTTGCATAGTTAGATGTATCAAAGCCTTGCGGTGTTTCATACTTATTATCAAGTTCCGCAAACATGGTTTGAATAAGATTCAAATCACTAATGCGCTCATCGGCAACTGGTAACTTATTATCTCCATTACCATCTTGAAGCAAGAATTCTACTACAATACCTTCGACCGCATTTAAATTATGGTCAACAACAGTATCTCCATTTAAATCAAGTGTGTAATCATTGCCTGTCAAATTATCGACCGCAACTTTGACATCCATCAATCCACTAATATCATCCGCACCAGCGGTAGGACTAATGATTGTCAATACTGGTGGTAATACTTCGTTATAGATTGTGATTGAATCAGATACTTGACCTTGAACACTGTATTCTCCAGAGCTAATTACCGCACTAAAGTTAATAACATCACCATTTTTATGGTTTGTCGTATCAAATTCAAATTTATAAGGCCATTCAGTTGACTTACCAATTACATTGCCTTCACTTTGCGTTTCGTTAAAGTACTTAAGTAATACATCAGCTTCGCCAGTTTCATCAGTGACCGTTACATCAATTGTAATAGACCCAGTAAAACAACCAGGTAGATTGGGATCAAAATTAAGATCAGCAATAGTATTAGCAGTGCAACCAATTAAAACTTTAGGACTAGGTTTAATATTTCTAACCTTGACTTCTGCATTAAGTTCTGGTTTCTCAGGTGCATTATTAAGCGTAATTCTATTATAAGACTCACTTGTATCACCTTGGTCATCTGTCGCCACAGCTTTAAGTTCCCAAGTACCATCAATAAAGACTTCACCAGAAGTTGCTGGTTGAGTACTGTTCCAAGACAAGCGCCATTTATTTCTTTCAGGAGATGTTGCTTTACCAAGCGAAATAGAACCCGCAAAAAATTCAACATCTTTTACAGTACCGTCAGTATCGTTTGCATTCACCTCAAGAATAATTTCCGAACCACTCACCACAGATAACCTAGGCTCAGTCCAGTTATTATTAATAA